>SZWC01007484.1:33365-45681 GCA_023375785.1 Penium margaritaceum
TATCTCACCCTCCCTCCCTCTCCCTCTGGGAATAGTTTAGGAAACTTCTTAGGCCTGTGGCTGTTGATTGGGTGGCAGTCCTAGGCCAATGGAGTGGTGTCAAACGTACAACGAGTGCGAACAAAGCACGTAGTACATGCACTTATGCAAGCATGCACGCACGCATGCATGCACGCACACACGCACACACGCAAACACACACACATGCACAGAGAAACTGCCTGGAATTTTCCTAGTTTTCTGTTACTCACGTGGCATAAGTCCTCTGAGCTCACACACTAGCACACAAGGGAGGTGAAGAACAAGGGTATGGCTAGAAGGGACGCCCATAGTCTAATAAGCTTCAAAGGCTTTCAGATGAACAAAGGAATGGTAACAAACAAGCTTGTAGCATAAATAGCTGCTGCTGTGCGCATCGAGTGACGCACGCGACAAGGTCAAGTTGCCTTCAAGCGGCCAAACACGCACATTTGGTTGCAACTTTGTGCACATCCGAAAGAAGCACCGTCTTAACCTATGGATGAAGAATCTGAGCTAAACGCAATGACTGTACACACGCACAGGTCCGGCATCGATCGGTGGACACAAAAAGCAAACCATGCAAGTGGGGCCCAAGGCCAGCCCATGGAGAAAATCCGAGAGGCAGCAAAAAAGGGGCAGAGTGCCCGAGCAAGTCTCTAGCACGCCATGGCAGTTACCCTGCAGCTGTGGGTGGGTGGATTGCCACCCGACAGTACTCCGTTGCAAGTTGGGTCCTCATCATGGATGTAACCGAGCATGCACACGGCCGAGTGGTCACACTCACCTTCACACACGAATGGGGACTGCTCACATCACAACAGGCGTGATGGTACGCATGTCCATACACGTGCAAGACTGCACAACGAGATGCTCAACGATCCACATGCACACAACATTCGTTCTGTCAGGCTTCGTCCGACAGAACAAATGGCCACTTCAAACTTTGTGTATGTTAGTGCTTTGGTCAGGAGGTCGACCCGGTGCATGTCCATGCCAGCCTAGATAACGTCTGTGGCGACCCACATGATAGGTGTCATGTGAAGCTCCATCACATCACGCACAAAGTGATGCTGGAAAAACATGTGCTTCATGCGTGCATAAAACACAACAAAGTTCTCTCCAGGGGCAAAGGAACTTTGGTTGTCATAGCGCAGAACAATGGAAGGCACAGATTAACGGAACTCATGAAAAAAGGGATGCAGCAACACCACCTCAGTAGCCCCAGCTCCTCATGTGACATACTCTCCCTCTAACGAGCTGCAATGAATGTTGCCTTGCTTTCCGCTATGCCATAACATATTAAAGATACCAAGCAGGAACACCTAGCCTGTCCGACTACGCCCATCAGGGCTCCAGACCTTGTTCAATCAGCTATCAACCACGACGGGCCACGATGGGCTGCATGTGTCATTGTCTGCGTTGAGGGCACTTTGAGATCTGTGCGAGGAGGTTGACGAAGAAGGCAGTGCCGGGCCGAATTATCTTGGCCAAGTACATGAGAGAGAAAATGAGGCACATAAACAGGGTCACGCCCACTGTCTCCTCCAACTTTGTTGGATCTTCTAAGTTTAGGGCATGATACCCGTCTGGTCTGATGGGCGTGGAGGCAATGAGAACTTCACATAGGAGGTCGGCAAATCGCTTTCCCACGATACGGGTGAAGCATACCTAATGAAGAAAGAGTGTCCGTTGTCAGCAGTCATGTGCGATCTCCATCTTGGGGAATACAACTTCTTCACTTATGTCCTTCATCATGTTCGTACACTGGAGGACTACATTGACCTTTTCATGGATTTATTTCCATGGACGTGATCAAAGGATCCTCAACATAGACCAGGATGGGAGTAAAGGGCTTATCTATCCGTCGGAGGAGGAGAGACAGTTCAAGGTCACTCTGTACATAGCGAGCTTGAGTTAGTGTGCCTATGATCTCCGGATTCCAGCATCGTGGTGACTTCTTGAGCTCATAAAAGGCACTGCGCTAGACCTTGTCATCTACCTTGAAGCCCGGTGGCTCGACTGTGTAGATCTGCTCCTCCAGGGATGCCATGGAGGAATGCATTATTCAAATCCATCAGGTGCAACTCCATGTCTTGCTGAACGACGATTATGAAAAGAGCAGAAGCTATGGTCATATGGTCAACAGCTTCAACGGAGTCGGTGAAGCAAACACCCTCAAACTGCGAGAATCCTCTGAAGTAGGCCTTTCTAGCGATCCAGTAAGTCATCAGGTTTCTTGCGGAAGACCCCCTTGGCCTGAATGGCCTTCTGCCCTGGTGGAAGGTTAAAAAGCTCAAGCATCGTGCTCTCGGATGGCGTTGAGCTCTTCCTCACAGGTAGTGCGACACAACATTGCGTTCTTTATCAAGACTGCCTCCTTCAAGGTGTTTGCATCAACCACAGTCAAGAGGGAGCTCCGGCGCGGCCAGGATAAACATGGCTGGCGTGGGTCTGACCACAACGCCGGCTGCAACATGGCTGGATCACCCACCTTCAGGGAATCCTACTCATCTGGTATGATGGGAGTAAAGGCTATGGAAATCATACCAAGGAGGTTTGCAAACTATTTCTTCACAACCTTGGCTTAGAGTGCCTGATGAAGTAGGAGTGTCCATTACAAGTGGTCACCCACAATCTCCATCTTGGAGAATGCAACTACATGATCAAGTTTTTTCTTCCTATGTATAGCCTCGAGGACTGCCTCCTTCACAGCCTCCATTAAGGGAGGCACAATCTAGAGGTCGTCAACATAGACCAGGATGGCAGAAGGGTTGATCTATCTTATGAAGGAAGAGGGAAAAATGGATGTCACTGTAAACGTAGTGCAATGGATCTAGTAATGCAATGAATCCTTGAGGTCATATAAGGTCTTGTGTGAGCACCATACCTTGCCACGGACTTCAAATTTGTAGGACTATACCATATTTATCTCTTCATCTAGATGGCCATGAAGGCATACATTGTTCACATCCAACTATTGCAACTCCTTTTCCTATTCTTCCACAATGCTAGATGGAGCATGAGTTGTGTTCATACGGCCATCAGATGTAAAGGTGCTGATGAAATCTCTACCCTCAGTATGTAAACATCCCTTGGCCATCAAGTGGGCCTTGTAGTGATGTAGTGAGCCAAGTAGCTTCGCCTTCTTCCACAAGACCCACCTGGTCCATACGACCTTCCGCCTGACAAAATCTCAATAAGCTCGCACACATCGTACTCTGGAATGTCACAAAGCTCATTATTACAAGTCACATGTTAAATTGTTGAGAGTATCTCCTTTGATGTGCTCGGATTCAACAATATTGATGGAGATCTCTGAGTGAACCGGAAAACGACAAGGCCGACCGCATCATCGCATGTAATCAAGAAGTTGTAGGTGACCAGCTCACGGCCAGCCAAGCACACTAGGTACGCCTTGGTGTAAGCCACAGACACTTAGATCAAGGGCATTTGTGCAATGATCAACGAACTTGTGCCTCGTTGTAGGCCGACCATTTGGGCACCGTGGTAACCGATCGTTGAGTCCTAGAGGATAATAGTCGAGGGCGGCCACCGGACTTGCAGATTAATGAGGTGCTCACCTCAGGTAGGGGAGCAGGAGGGGAACTAGATGTGGACACAAAGGATGGAAGGGATGCAGGAGCAAGGGACGAGGCTGGGGTAAAGTGACCACAGGCTCACACGCACATGGAGATGGAGGGTTAGGAGGTGGGAAGTGTACAACATCAGGCTCAAGAGGTGCAAGTGTAGGCTTAAGCAAAGGAGCTACCGCATGGTCAAACACGACAGAGGCTATGGCAACGACCGTAGGCATAGACGTAGGAGTGATTGCAGGGACAGATGAGGTCACTCGTCGAACTGCCACAATGGTTGGGTTGTCATCAGTCGACTGCTTAATGACTAGTGGAGAGACACAGATGGACCTAACCACGGGCCTAGACTTCCCCATCCGCCATGAATCTACACAGGTGGAAGCATGATTGATCCTTTGAGAGAGGATGCAAGAAATTCCGTCGTAGGTGAGAGCCTGAAATTAGAGGAAGTCTCTCAACCCAACATTGCGGTGACATGCAAGATCCCAAAAAACTAGGTCTTTTACAGTGGGAAAATGCTGAGGAAGGGACACATGCGGCTTTGCTGAGAGAATTTAGAGCTTTTTTGGTCCTCCATGTAACAAAGGCAAGCTAGGAAATGCCAAACACACATGAGTTGAAGGTTGGTACGATGGCCAAACCAAATCATACGAGGTCACGTGGTCTGGTACAAAACTGTGTGGAAGGTGGTTCTAGACCCATGTCATGAAATCGAAGCTCTCAAATGCCAAAGACTCTGGGAGACCACACGCAACCCAGATTGCTCGGTTCTAGATCCATGTCATGTAAGAGAATATCTCAAGTGCCATGAACTCCAAAAGACCACACTTGACCCACATGGCGTGGTTTCAGCACTCTCACTGGTTGTTGTACAGAGGTATGAGAGGGGTAAGAAGATGGCGGAAGACACCATGCTTTACAAATCATGTTTCCATCTTGCCAAAGAAATCCCCACCACAATTCAAATGGAACATGTAAAGGGTATGGCCAGACTGATGCTCAGCCATGAACAGCCACAGAAAGATTGCCAGAGCAGTAACAATCTTGCAGTAGAGGCTGTAAACCCACCACATCCAGATCAAGTTGCTGGTCAGGTTAAGAGCGTACCAACCACGGTGTCAACTAGGAGAGGACCAACCATGTCCATGTGGACCAGTTCCACATGGTCATAGGGCTCGGGAGGTGGACTCACGGTAGATGTAAGGATGCATTATTGTCCGAGTGCAAAAGAGACAGTCAGTATTCACGGATTCTTAAAGAAATTCACATCAAGAGCAAGAGCAGGCTGTGTTTGGATGGGCTTGAACATAGTGTCCGTGCTTGCATTACTCAGACGGTGATGTAGCAAGTGCTTGTGCTAAGGAAAGAGTACATAGTAAATGAATATCCACGAAGTGGGAGGAACAAAGCAAAGGATAAAGAGAGAGTGAAACAAGAAACATAGTACAGACCATCCGCGATGGATGCACGAGGCACAATAACGTGGTTTTTGCAAGCATACACTATGGTGGCATCAGCAGAGTTCTCAACGGTGATACCCATCCTCGTACAAGAATGAACAGAGAGCTAGATGAGCTCAATGGCAAGGTTAAATAACACTTTGAATATGTACATGGGGCCAGATGGACCATGGAAGCAAACTATCCCAATCCCTTGGACAGGTAGGGTCGACCTGGACCTTATGCAAAAACATTGTACAAACCCAACATGACCAAGGAAGACGAAGTCAATAAGATGAAAGGTCATGTGATGAGTGGAAACATAGTCAATGATTTAGTTGAAACTCATCCGAAGATCTATCTTTGTCACCAAGCAATGCTCACAGAGAACTCAGCATCTTGTGGAAGCTCACTAAAGGGCACCAAAAGAACAACAAAGGACATGACATTGAGACTTATCAACCAAGGGGGTGGTATTACGCCCCAGCTCATAGTGATCATCCATTGCCAGTCGCAGACTATGTTCTCTGCATCTATCCCTTTGTGTACCCTGGTAGCACCACTAAATAGGCTCATGCAAAAAGACACATGCTAGGAATGGACATCGGAATGTAAGAATGCTATTATTAAAATCAAATAACTTATGTGTATAATGTCTATCTTAGCGCTTCTAGATCCATTGTAACCTTGGGAAGTATGGTGTGAAATGTCAATGATATGAATTGGAGCATTCCTTCTGCAAAGCGAGCACCTAGTCGCGTATGAGAGTAGAAAACTCATTCCAGCTAAAATGATATATGACCGGTGAACAAGAACTCCTAGTTGTGCTCCACATCTTCAAGATATGGCATTGTTATCTTGAGGGTGCGGGGAGGGTGTTACACTCATGACCAAACACAACCCGTTGGTTTATTTTAAAATGCAACCAAACCTTCCAAGATGACAGGCGTGTTAGAGCAAATTCCCGAGTCGATTCTTGTTTTCATGAGAATACCGGTCAGGGGGCATCGATGTGGCCAATCAACTAAGTAGATGTCATATGGAGATAAAAACACCACTAAACCAAAGGGGTGTTTATGAGGGTAATCCACCATATAGCTTTGTAAATAAAACCTGCATGAGATCCTTCTGTATCTTTGCGAGAGTCACCGTGAGGGTAATCCACCATATAGCTTTGTAAATAAAACCTGCATGTAATACTCTGTGGATTTTTGGTTTCTAGCATCTCAGAACCTGGACAAGCATAGACAGGTGGAAGCCATGGAATCTACGAGCATGGAAAACAAGTTCGACAAGATCTGCAGGTTGGCTATTTATAGGTTTGGCAAGTTTGTCTATTGTCACTTCCCGATTACGTTCCCGGGTTCTATCCCTTTGTGCAGCCTTTCTTGTTGCAAGAGTCTGTGGCTGAGTTGTTGGGAGAGAGGGGGAGGGAGAGGGGGAGAGAGAGAGAGAGAGGCAGATAAAGATGGAGTTGTTGGATTTACCATGGTCACTATCACGAGCGGGCTAGCCCGCACATGTAACATTCCTTGAGATATGTTGTCAAGGATTACACGTGAAAGTGCTGAAGACAACAGTGGTAGTTTCAGGCTAATGAAACAAAAAGCAGTGCAAAATACCATCATGTATTTGTTCTTACCCAAGTTCTAGGTATTTTCTGAATCTACGACCGCATTGTCGTCCACTTAATGCTAGGGGCACCAAATGAGGTGCGAATGATGGTGATGGAAAGCCAAGGACCATGATGTTCCAAAGAGTGCCCATGCCAATAGTTAACATATATTGAGGCTGTCATACTCTCACAATCTTGAATAGGTGGCATGTGTGACCTGATATTAACTTCCAAGAGCCTTCACGAATGATGTAGGAGCATCCCCTACGACTGTAACTGCTTTTGGGGGGAGAAGAACCCACTGGTGCCTTTGCTAATCTTATGGCCATCACACCTGCTGCTACACACATTTTCCGTGGCTGCCAGCCTCGGCAACCACTGCCAATCGCTCCTCATCACATGGTCTGTCCACTCAGAACGAGAGCTTAAGTGGTCACACTCTGCTACTGGAATCACTCTGTCTCTACAATACAGCACATTGAGGGTTCTAGTACCAAGAGAAAGTATGTGGAAGTTTCGTAGTACTGCTACTACTCATGTGGCAATACCTTCCTAGTAATCGCTCACACTATCAAGCATGGCAAACGTGAGAACCGCAATCATCTAGCTAGGGAGACCAGAAAATTCTCTGAAGCAACCTATTTGCAACAAGAAATAGCAACATACACGCACATAACACAAATGGTTGACACGGGCGCCAACCAGGCTCCTCGGTGCGGCATGCCGGTTTGCCCTAATACCGGCCCAAAACTATTATTTTGACCATATCTCACATACACACATCTGAATGAGACATCATATGATCCAGCAGACATATGTGCCCTAGTATGATATCAATCGATGGACCAAGAAAAATACATGAAAATCAGGCCCATGGCCAGTCCACTGGGAAAATCTTAGAAGGTGCAAGAAAGCAGGAAAGGGCTAGGGTATGCCATCACAGCTGCCCAGAAGCTGCGCATGGATGTCAATCGAGCATTGACAAGCATGAGGGTTGGGCGAATTGTGGTAGCATACCGTGCTGACTAGCATAGTCATCCCAACTAAATATTTTTGTTTGCCCATGGGTTCCATACGAAAATATTCTGGCTTTGGGATAGTTTGCACTAAAAGTGTATAGCTGGTGACCTGGTATAGATCAGCTTCCAGCAGCTGCGGTGAAGTTGCTCTTTTAATATGTGTTGGCTCATTTGCTAAGACGGAAGGAAATCCAACAGTCAATTGTGGCTTTAGCTTGAAAATTGAAGCTCAAATTTCAAGCTACATGCTATGGAGAGAGAGAGAGAGAGAGAGAGAGAGAGAGAGAGAGAGAGAGAGAGAGAGAGAGAGAGAGAGAGAGAGAGAGAGAACGAGGAACGAGGTAACATGTGTGAGAAATAAAAGAATTAAACCGTTTCATTTCACATGGCACTAATACTTGGATGATTCCCTAAACAAAACTGAAAAGGTGTCAAACTAGGAGAATACAAGAACTTTCTTATCCTTTTGTCAATATAGGTGAATTTAACTATCGGTACGGTATGTCGCCAGCGCGTTACCACTGACATTAGCAACTCCTGTACGTCGGCTCAGGTTGTATTTTGCACAAATTGAAACCGGATCAGCTCAGTTTTGGAATTTCGGGCAAGGAAATCCAAACTCACTTGTTCGGTTTGGATCAGATATTATCCAATGATCTGATGTGATTTGGTGTAACAACCTTGGCTGTGCCTATGACCCAGGCATCTAGTTTTTTGGCCTTATCTATGTGCGCACTTGTTGAATTGAGGTGTTTTGAACCTTTAGTAACATGCGTTTTTGTAAAAACGCAAGCCGGATGTAGAGACATGCACAATCATGCACATGGGGCAAAGGTCCTCTCCAAAGAGAAACTTTGGGTGCCTGCTAGAGGGACAACCAGTTTCCGAAAAGAACAAAGACAGATGACACATGCAAAATAGCATATGTTAGAGTAAACCTGGGCTCGTGTATGTTGGCTAAGCGGATTATGGGATTATCACTACAAGTGGACCAATGATATCAGCATTATGGAGAAATACAGGCATGGAAACAATCCGAGAGTTCACTATACTTGAAGAAGAGTGAACAGGGACATGAATTAAGCTAAGACTCCTCCATTGTTATTGTGTCAATCCTTGTGGCCTCTCTACTTGTTGCTATGCACTTCTAGGTGCTCTGTGGAGGATGACAGCTGTTTTGAAAGTCCCACATTCACCTTGCACATGCATATGTGCATCTGTATCTTCTTTCCGTTTTCCATTAAAAAAATGAAGTAGATCAAGTGATTATCGAGACCTGTCTAATCGCTGTTCTGGTAGGCTATTCTTTCTTGAAAACCTAATATTCTTGTTTCCTCTGCGGTAGCCATGCTTGCCTATTAGAAGATACGTAGATAGCCCTCTCAATCGCTCATCATACAAGTGCTCTTTCATAGTTTCAGTCATATTTTTAGTGTCTTTCTACCTTTGAAAGTAGGAGTTGTCAAACTACATCTCTCAGAGTGACCCCTCTCATACATACTTTTGTTGGGGGATTTTTCTCATTCCTTCGTCCATCATACAACGAAACACATATTTAAATACGTATAGCCATGGATGTGATCATAAATTGCCAATGAAGGCAAGCATCTCATGCTCAACCATCTTGAGGTGGACTCAAACCCACATAACGCACGACCATTTTGACTCTCTCTAACAACTAAGCTCACAAGACATCAAATCCTGGCTAGAGGATGGAGATCATATATCACTACACCAAGTTACATACAACAATGTGCTTTGAGCATACATCAGACACGTTGGAGTTCTCCGCAGTGGGAAGAGAAATTTAGTTTTTATAATGCAATGTCCTACTGATCTTGATATTTGATTTTTTAAAATCCATAATTTAGGGCATCTGTAGATTTGGACATGGATTTTGAGAATAAAGTTATTTCGGTGATACTTTGGAATTTGTTGAATGAAACTTGCAGATCCTTACATTCAACGAGAGGAGTCTCGAACACTTCTGGCGAGGAGTGTTCGATGCTGCGTAAGTCTAATGCAGCTTGCCTGACACACCAAGCGGTGTCAGACTAAAAGTTCTGATGCGGAAGTACAACATCCGCTTCATGTCGCGATGACTAGTGAAGACGTGAACACCTCATCATGTTTTTCTGTGTTTTTTTTCCTTCACTTAACGAATGTCTTCTACCAAAGTGATAAAAGTAATTATTTAGGGTGTACTTATAAAATTTGATGAAAAAATCATTGAAAAAAATAAGCAATATCTATTTTTTACAAGTATTAAGATCACTGGGGTTCGATGGTGGGATAGGACAGGCACAAACCACAAAACAAAATTGATTTCCTCAAGATCTCCTACATCTTGGAGCACACAGAGCGTCCAATGATCTATGGCGATGTATCCTTGATAATCCTTGCTCCACAAGACAACGATGTAACCAAGCAGAAAATGCACCCTCTGTGACTCCTCCCGACTGCATTCTAGGCCTAGTCACTATGAATGTAGCTTTCAAGGAGTAGCAATAGTGGTGTGTAGAAGTAGAGTCCAAGGTGCAGAGTGCAGACGACATATGGCACCACTCGCATAACACTATGCAAGATGACCATGCACGGATACTAAAAGGAACTGTGCAATGAGTTGATGGCAACAGTGATGTCAAGAAGGGTATTCGCACCAGGGAACATCAGTGAGCCAATGAGGCACAAGTGTAAGGTCATGGCCACAATTTACTCTTGTTGTGTTGGGTCACTGACTTGTAGGACGAAGTGCCCATCAGGCCTAAAACCACATCTGAATCACATCTGTTGCATGGGATTCTACCACTTGTATGTCAAAGTGCTCATCTAGCACTTTCTCCTCATATGCATGCTTGTTGGTATCGCCAACGATGGCACGGGCTACGTTAAGAGAGGTCGCCTTTGGGTTGGCAACTGTGCTCGCAGATGGGGCCCCAAAACTTTCCCTTCTTGGCCATCGATGGTCCGGCAATAGCCATACCGTCTGAGGCATGTAAGTAGCGTGTCCAATACGTGTGAGCATCGTTTGCAACCTCTGAGAGGGGTCATCTCACTCATGTCTTTGCTATCACAATTGGTAAAATGGAGGCGCAAGCGATGTGAACACTGCAAGGGGACGGATGAGACCTACGTGGGGCCAAAAGCTGATGTATGTGAGATATGCATAGATGCAAGTGAGAGTTTGACCGATGCATATGCTTGAAAAGGAGGTGATGGTACGATGTCAAGTGGGTGCATATGCAATGCAAGTACTGCAAACATGAATGGTCACTGAAATGAGAGTTATAGGTGTAGGCAAGGAGGCAAGCAAAACTGCTTAGGCAAGGGCATACACAACACAGATGTTGGCACAAGCATAGGTGCTAGTGTGACCTGAGAACAAAATGCTGCAATGGTGGGGCCAATGTCAGCCGAAGATTCTTCAAAAGATGATGAATCCAAATTGGACAAATTGTTTGCACAAAACTTTGTATCCAGTGGGAGAGGCATGTGCATAGGTGAGAGCACCATCTATGGCATGGTCAACAGCAAGGCCCATCTGGAAGGAGGGGAGGTTGAGTTCTAGACTTCGTACACACAACACGTAAAAAATATATAGAGGCCAGAAGGGCCATCAAACCGAACAACGCCAACTCCTTGTAATAGCAATTACTTACTCCTTATTCACATTGACCGCACACATTTGACAATGCCAAAAGCTACAAGATCAACACGACAAACTGTCAAGCGATGGGTGGTACGAGAGTCAATGATTGAGGTAGAAACTTCTTTTCTCTCATTGTTAGTGTGTATTGGACAAGTGAGCTAGATGACTGAACATGACACGTGATGTCTGTGCCTCTAATCATCACTGCTCTCAACCATGTCAAGACTGTCTGTGTCTATGGCAAGAAAACCAGGCGCATTCCCTTCGTACTCATTTTATGCAAAACCATTGATATGACATACTTTGTAAGGGGTTCTCCTGGGTAATTTATCACCCTTGCACCTCCTTGAAGGGAGCATAGAGCAAACAACTATTGAAGCTCTCACGATAGTGCAATCACTAGGGTCAGGATGGGTGGGTGGTGATGTCGCGGTCGAGGAATGTATATACATAGACACATATTTACTTAAATGCATGCATATATACATACATGCTTGCATACATACTTGCGTGCATGCATGCATGCATACGTACGTACGTACATACATACATACATACATACATACATACATACATACATACATACATACATACATACATACATACATACATGCATGCATGCATGCATGCATGCATGCATGCATGCATACATACATACATACATACATACATACATACATGCATGCATGCATGCATACACACACATACAAACATTCATACATACATACACCCATGTATACATACATACATACATACATACATACATACATACATACATACATACATGCATGCATGCATGCATGCATACACACACATACAAACATTCATACATACATACACCCATGTATACATACATACATACATACATACATACATACATACATACATACATACATCCATCCATCCATCCATCCATCCATCCATCCATCCATCCATCCATCCATCCATACATACATACATACATACATACATACATGCAT
>SZWC01007484.1:68036-80420 GCA_023375785.1 Penium margaritaceum
GCATGGCGTGGAATGACATTTCAAGGAGTGGCATGTTGCATCGTATGCCATTGCATGCCATGGCATGATGTTACATGTCATGGCATGGCGTTACATCGAGTGGCATGGTACTGCATGGCACGGCTCGGTACTGCAGGTGCATGCGGTGGCGACGGTGCTGTCCATGAAGCTGGAGATTCCACGAGGCACGGCCTGGCTGGAAGACCCCGACGGCGAGCGGCTGGCAGCACGCATCAACCAACACCTGCCGCCCGACGTGCGCGTGTTTGCCGTTATGAACGTCGCAAAGTAAGCTCTGCTGCAAACAACCATGCTGCACCATGTCGTGCCCCGTAGTGCCATGCCATGGCGTGTCACATACTGCTGTGCACCATGGCGTGCGACTCACGCCACACCCTGACCCCACCTTGCCTCGCCCTGCAAAACCATACAACGGTTGGTCATGCCATTTGTAGCCACGCTTTGCCATGCCATTTTAGACCGTCACCCAATGACAACGCACATCACCCCACGCCATTCTTGGCCGTGCCAGGCCACCCCACGCCATGTGCGGCAGCGCACCCCAGCAACGACCTGTGATTCCGCACTCAGCTGCTCCATGCCCTGCCATGTCATGCCGCTCCATTCCTTGTTTGCCATGCCACCCCTCGCCACATCATGCCACACCATGCCACATCCAGGGATCGTAATTTCGCTATTTTCCAAATGTTTAAGAGCAAAATTGACACGCACACGCACACACACACACGTAATTTCGCTACTTTCCTGTTTTTTTCATGTCCAAGATTTCGGCCGAAGTGGCCACACCGAAATTTTAGACCCAGCGAAATTAAGATCGTAGGCCACATCATGCCACACCATGCCACACGCTGCCTCACCATCTCATGTCTAGCAGCCCAACACACACGTTGCGGCAACGGCGTAGACTGATAGGGCAACGGCGTAGACTGATAGGGCAACGGCGTAGACTGATAGGGCAACGGCGTAGACTAAGGCTCGGAAAACGAGAATGAGACAATGTCAAAAATTCAAAAATCTCGAAATCTCGTTTTTTTTTTTGTCTCGGTTTTCGAGATGAGATCGAGATGATCTCGTTTTCAAAATGAGCGAGATCTGGTGTTGTATGCTCTTGCTGGAGCAGAGGATACAACACTAGACTCTGGCGCAAGAGATTGGGGGTTCTACCCCTTGTGGCTGGCAGTGATGCTACTGGCCTGTTCTGGGCAGCTCTGGGTCTGGGCAACCCATCTGCCTTGTCTCACCTCTCTGGGCAGTGCTAGGGGCACAGTCCCCTCCTGCCTTACCTTGAGGGCAGCTCTGGGGGAGTCTCCCCATCTGCCAGTTGATAGGATCCGGAGTGTAAAAAAAAAAGGCTAAAAAAAATCTCATGCTCGGAAATTACTCCCCCATGATGTCATCATGTAGGATCAAGGAGTGTAGAGTGTGGAGTGTCAGCGTGGTACTTCATTTCTATGAAAGTGAGTGGTGGCATGTTTCCATGTTGCAATGTTGACCTAGAATGCCTTTTCTTCAAGAGAACTTGGCTCATGACTGATCCCTATCATGTTTCATGCACACATGACTTGCTGGCACTCATTTGTACTTTGAGAACTTTACAGATTTCGAGAATCTCGGGTCAAAATTTTGAGATCGAGATAAATTTGAGATTCTCATTTGCAAAACGAGATGAGATTGAGACAGGGGACATACTGACATGATCGAGATCGAGACAAAATGCTTTTGTCTCAAATTTCAAGATCGAGATCGAGATCTCGATCTCATCTCGTTTTCCAAGCCTTAGCGTAGACAGATAGGGCAACGCCATAGACTGATAGGGCAACGGCGTAGACTGATAGGGCGAGCTGTCCTTAGTGACCATGCAGGGATAATGCACAATCTCTCCCACACCTCGTCCGACCCCGACCCTTGCATCTTTCTGCATCGTTTTATGTCCTAACTTGTGAATCCGAATCATGTTGGTCCTTAGTCGTCGTTTTAAAATCGAGTCCTGTCCTGGTTCTCAATCTTTGTTCACGACGCTTTCAGGTTCACCATCTTTCGCTCGCTGCAGTCCTTCCCATCCCATGCTGTTCACTCCCCACCCCACTCAACCCTCCCCCTTCTGTCTCATGTTGTTTTCCAACATCGCTCACCTTCTCGAGAGTGTGGCAGGTCGTTCTGTGCCAGAACTGCCTGCGTCAGCCGCACCTACTTCTACCTCCTGCCGTTGGATGCCATCGTGCGCGACATCCAACCAACCCCCTCGTCCTCTTCGTCCTCCTCCTCCGTGATCGATGCGGGTGCCACTTCAACGACGACTGCCGCTGACTGCGGGCCGGTGCCGTCGACCGAGCGCACCAATGGCCACAACAGCGAGGATGATGGAGAGCGCGTGCAAGCTGCCATCGACAGGTTCAATTCCATCTTGAGAGTCTTTGAGGTGCGTCACAATGCCACACTGCCACCCTGCCACCCTGCCACCCTACCACAGTGCCACACTGCCTGGCACACGGCCTCCACGTACGAGACTTGTGCTCCACTCCTATTCGGTTCTCAGCTGCTGCCTTGGCTAGGGACTCCCTCGGACCCCCCCTCTGCAAAGGTAGCCTCTGCGTTTACCTTCGCAAGCCGTGATGCGGTTCCCACACCGTCCTCATGCCTGCGTCCGCCTCCATGCTGGCTTGGGCCCCTGTGCGTCTGCTGGGCCCATGTCTTCCCATGGGTCCGCAAGAGCACAGGCACGGGCCTTCACTCTCGGGCTGCCATGGCTATGGCCATTGGCATGGGCATGGGCATGGGCATGGCCGCTCTTTGTCCCATGCTTGTCCTTTAGGCAGAGCCTTTAACTGTGGTGAGTTCCTGTGCACGCTTGTCCCCATCGCCCATGTGCAAAACAAAGGCACAGTCATTTTTCCGGCACCGTAGTCAACGACCTGCACTGTAGTCAACGACTTGCACCTTAGTCAACGACTTGCACCGTAGTCAACGACTTGCACCGTAGTCAACGACTTGCACCGTAGTCAACGACTTGCACCGTAGTCAACGACTTGCACTGTAGTCAACGACTTGCACCGTAGTCAACGACTTGCACCGTAGTTAACGACTTGCACCGTAGTCAACGACTTGCACCGTAGTCAACGACTTGCACCGTAGTCAACGACTTGCACTGTAGTCAACGACTTGCACCGTAGTCAACGACTTGCACCGTAGTCAACGACTTGCACCGTAGTCAACGACCTGCATTGTAGTCAACGACATACGCCGCAGGGTGTGCCACTATCGATGTGTGCCCTGCCAAGTCCCCGTCCGCATGGCATGTGTGGTGCCGAATTAGCCGTGAACGTTTTGCAAACGTGCACATTTCCTGATGTGAAACAAGATGCATTCCACAAGAGAATGAAACACTGCGCGGAGCCCCTCTTTCTTTTTTTTGGTTTCGAAAGAATTAGCTACTTTGAAAAGAGGGAGCATGCAAAGCCGTCACGGACCGGCACATCCACGTTGTGTTAAAGCCGCCACCAACGGCACAATACGATGGGCAGGCAAGCTAGAGGCCTACCCCGCATACGTCCGATAGCGCCAAAGCTTGAGGCGCTCGCGCGCACTGAGCAACCGTCGCGACCTCCGATGGGTAAGGGGCCCATGATCGGGAGTGGGAGACAGTGTAGTAACAGATGGCGGTGCACTGGGCTCAAACGCTGGCGAGAGAGGCGTGCTGGGCCAGGACTGCTACCACCCGTTGGGCCCAGTGCTCAAAGGCCTCAACCGAGCACTGGCGGGGTCCGTGAGCGAGGCATAGTTGCGTCAGCCGGCGGAGGAAGGTCCAAAACTTGTCTCCCAGACCGCCAAGGGTCTCCCACGCCAGCGGATGGAGGTAGTGTCCCCTACGCGGCGTTGTCGCATACAAGACCTCCTTGTCCCATTCGGCCGTCCGCACAACGGCCTCCGTCCGGGTGGCCCGCTGTCCCTGCGCATTCACGGTGGTGGCATCCAGGACCCAGGTGGTGCCGGCCGCGTGGTCTACCAGGGTGAGATCCGGGCGCAGGAAATGCCGGCCGTCGTTGCGGACGTCCCACACCGCCCCCCTCCGTTTCCCTTGTCACCGCGGCCGGCTCCAAACCGTTGAGCCCCACTTGCTCCAGGTGGTCGAAGGGGAGGACCAACCAGAGTTGGGGGTGAAGACGGAAGTGCTTAGCTGAGAGAAAAGTCCTGTCCGTGGCTCCGGTCAGCATAGCCTGCAGCCAAAGGGAGCTCCCTCGCGTGGCTGTGGCCCAGCACCTGCTCTGAGCCCAACTACAACAGCCCGTGCTGGGGCCACGCGGGACGGACCTGTCACCGGCGCAATGGCGCAGCGCCACCGTACCGGCCTCCCCTACCCACTGCTCACGGCAGCTCGCGAAGAAGAGTGCGCTTCGCTGCTGGTAGAGCCGCGGCTCCTCGCCCTGGCGCAAGGCCTCTATGGACGGGAAGGCCCGGAACACCGACAGAGGTAGGCACCTGCTCCCAAAGTGGGCAGAGGAAGGCGAGGTCCCCGTCAGTGAGAAAGAAGGATCCAAACTATGACACGAGTGGGTGCAAGAGGGACCCCGTCGTGCAGGCATAGGTGAGAGGTGCTCGGTCTCGAGCAATGAAAAGGCCGGCTGATCTGAGGCTTAGTGCCAGCTCCAATTGCCATCGCGCCAGCTGCCGCAGCTCCCAGTCCTCCGACCCCTCAACTTCTGCCTGGAGCTGGAGCAGTGAGAGGACCGTCCCCCACACCGTCGGGTTGGAACGGTCAAGGACCTGCAGCCACTAGGGCTCCAAGGGGTGCGCTCGGGCACAAAAGTCCGCCCGGAGGACGACGTTTCGAAGGATCGTCGTCGTCACCTGAGCGTCCTCCATACGGCCAAGTTGCTCGAGGTCACGAACCTGCTCGTGGAGCCACCGCTCTCCCTACTCCACCTGGAGAGACTCGACTTCAACAGGGCAGCCTAAGAGCTGGACCCCCTGAGGCGTCCAAGGCAGGTCGATACGAGGCGACGACACCTCTGCCCCCGATCGCAGCCACAGCAAGCACTTCCCCGGCTGCACCCGGAGCCTTGGAGCGCCGCTGCCTCCATTGCCGTCGAGAAGCTGGAGAGGCCCGCGAACAGTTGCATCATCCTGGAAGGACCCCACGTGGCCATGTCGGTTGCCATCTTTCGCCACCAACGTTGGGAGCCCACCTTCAGGACCAGGCCGAGGGCCAGGTCAAAGAGGGCAGGGCCCATTGGTTCACCCCGCGTCACCCTCTAAGCGCTCTCTAGGATGATGGGGGTGTCCACGCCGAAGAGGAGAAGCTAGGCAGATCGATCAGATTGTAGGAAGGTAGGGATCACGAGTAAGAGAGTAGCTCTGCACTTGAGAATGAGTTTATTATGGCGAGCGGTTAGGCAGATGGCTGTAGAAGATATTGTGCGACTAGCCATGGGAGAACTAAGAATGAAAGAGAACCTGCTCATTGACAGCCCTCGGGACAACCAGAGAGGTGAGTAGTGAAGAAGAGAGACAAGCAGAAAGGTGGACACGAGGACATATGGACAGTAGGCAGACATGCAGACATGCGGGCAGGCCGACAGGCTGACATGCGGACAGAAAGACTTGTGGATAGATGAGACAAAAACGAGCTGGTTAGTATGTATATTGGGCTCTTAGTCATTCAAGGTGCATTTGTGGTGGCTTACCTCGCATGTGCCCTCACACGATCAACACTGAGGTTGTTGCTTAGAGAGAAGTCAAGTTGTTTGATGCGATGAGCGACCCACATTGTTTTCCTTTCATCTTGGTATTGCTTTCCACATCGTCTGCCATTTCTCCCAAGGCCCATGCCGAAATAACGGCCGCCTCTGCTACTGTAGCACGTTGCCACTAAGGCAGCAACTATCTTGGGTGGTTGCGACTCCTCTCGCGATTGCTGTTGCAGGTGCCAAGTAAGTAGCATAAAGCATCGGCTGGTTGTGTGCACCTCACGATAGTAGTACACAATATAAGATTGACACACATGCTCTGTTGTGCGTTGTTGCCAATGTTTGGTAAGCCAAACAACAAAATAGGTTCTAGGCTGTACGACTTCTGGAAAAGACTATTTAGAGTTTGTGTGCATGAAACATTGAACACGCGACAACGAGATCGACTTTTGTTACATAATGGGTGCGAGAGTTGCCACCGAGGACTCCTTCTGCAAGGTTTGTTAAAAATACGCTTGAATGAACTTTTGCATGTCACGAAGGTCCTGGTTGAGAATGGGTAGAATTAGTCATCACTTTCGTCTGTCGTCATGTGGTGAGTGGGAGTGCATAGTCGTTGTATACAATTTATTTTTCGCTGGGTGTTCATGTGAACCTATTGACCTGCTCTGCACAACCAAAGCCTCAAAGTGGTAAAGGGCAGGCGCTTGCCTCCGCTTGTTTGTTTGTGGTTGTGCTGTTACTGCAGCGCTAGCTTCCATTGCTGCTACTTTTTCTTCCATTTTGGTGGAAAGCGTCTAGTACCTTGCTAACGTGTGCAGACGATCACCCCCATGACGTCAGTACAAGCAAGGGGTCCCATCCTTAGAGTTGAGATGCGTAACATGGACTCAGTTGCTCACATGTGCATCATAAATTCAAGCGTCCACGAGTGCAGAAGAGGAGTTGTGCGGGTTCTTTACATGGTCTTCGCTATGTCTGGTACGCTCTTGGAGTTCTCGTCTGCGGGTCTTCTTTAAAGACCCTTGTAAGACTAGATACTTGAAGTGCCAGGGCAAAAAAATTGGCGAGCGAAAGAGAAAGATTAGGCCATAAAAATCATGGCTGGTTGGCTCTTTGTTGATGTGCTGCGGTTGACCACGCAGCAAGGTCTCGTGAGGGTTTTTGGTGGTGAAAAATCGATTGTGTGTGCTATGAGGCGATTTCAAGACACTGATTGCGACCGGTAATATTGTAGTATGACATTCTACAAACAGGCGTGTCAGAGAAGGAGAGCTGAAAAGCGATGGGTCCATTTTACTCACTTTTATAGCTGATGCTAGGCGTTGTGTGTTGTGTTTGCTGTTGTCCCTTTGCTTCCACTCAATTGCTGTGACGTAACGAATGCTAGATGCAGCCGCATGACCAAGTGCGTGCACATTCGCTCTTCTGCATATCATAGCCAAGTGTTTTATGGCAGTCCAAAGAAAGGCCGTCTTTGATCATAGATGTGAGTGCCTGGTTTCGGTATATTTTTGGCAAAGCAGTAAAAGATAATGCTGTGGAGGTAGATTAGTTGGCAATTGGGACGGTGAGTCAGGTGCGACTCATGATTCGCGACGCCGCGAGAGTTACGGAGGAGAAAGTACCAAAGGTTATGCAAGCTCTTGTAAGGAAGACATCAGTGCTTTGTCAGTGATTTTGAGAAGAAAGAATTAGACTTGAAAAGAGGAGATGGAGAACAAAAAGAAAGAGAAGGAAAAAAGAAGAAGAAAACAGGAGGAAAATAAAAAAGTCTTGGAAAAAGAAAATAAGAAAAGAAAATGTTTGTGGTTTGGGGAGATTGAAGAGAAGTAAAAGAGATAAAACATCTTTCTCAATGAAGTGGACAAGATCGTACGCGTGTGGCACACGACCATGAAAGCCATCGCAAATGGCAGCAGTTTGGGTGATGTATCCATGACGTTCTACTCGATATTCTGGGAAGAGTGGCGGAGTTGGCAGTGAGAGGAGAGGTAAAAAAAGAGGAGTTGCAAGATGTTCGCGAAAAAATTGAGGCCGTCACCGAGGCATTGGCAAGGGAGCTACGAGAGTTTTGCTCCTTTACGGACAAGGAGACGTGCACGTTCTACAAGATTGTCATCGTGCCGGGCTACACGGAGAAGGACCTGGAGATGCTCAAGGGCAAGTCCAAGGTCCTCCACATCCTCGAGACCCAGCTGCACAGCTCTGAGTGCCGCTTCTTGTGGCAGATTGGTGCGGGGTGAGTCCTGAAAGACTCGGAGGACTTCTCGACCGACGACCTCGACTTGAAGGTCGTGACCAAGCGGCAGCCGATGGAGAAGGAGCTACGTGCGGTTTATGTGGCGCTGCGTCAAGCACGTCAAGAGCATCGCCATCACCCCGTGAAGGACGGACGACTGCTGGGCATGGGCAATAGCCAACCCAGCCGAGTGAAGAGTTGTGAGATCCCTTTGGAGACGGCTGGTGAGGAGGCCAAGGGAGCAGCTCTGGCCAGCGACGCCTTCTTCTCCTTCGCATGGGGCGATGTCGTGGAGAACGCATGCAAAGTTAGAGTGGTCGTCATCGCACAGCCTTGCGGGTTGATGAGGGACCAGAACGCCATCGACTGCTGCGACAAGTACGGCATGGCCTTGGTCTTCACCGGCATCTGCCACTTTCGACACTAGAGACAAGTCCTGGTGTCGAATGATGTAGTGGCATCGATGAGCGGCAGCAGACATCTGCGACGGTGGAACGCGTTTCCTAACACTATGCTGCACCCCCCGGTTGGGCAACCTTGGGGTTAATACCAACATGACTGGGGTTGTTCCAGCACTAGTGGTTGCGGCCGCTTCCTAGACGTAATGTACACTTACATGGGGCATCAGAGCAATTCGATACTGCCACTTTTATCAGTGCTGATCACAGAGTATTGGCAGCAACAACAAGCGTCAAGTATCAGCAACACTTGTCCTCACGTAGTATTACCTCCTTGTTCTTACCGAGTATCACCTCCATGTCCTCACCCAGCATCACCTCTTCCTTGTCCTCACTCAGCATCACCTCCTTGTCCTCACTCAGCATCACCTCCTCCTTGTCCTCACTCAGCATCACCTCCTCCTCGTCCTCACTCAGCATCACCTCCTCCTCGTTCTCACTCAGCATCACCTCCTCCTCGTCCTCACTCAGCATCACCTCCTCCTTGTACTCATCTAGCATCACTTCCTCCTCGTCCTCATCCAGAATCACCTCTTTGTCCTCACCCACCATCACCTCCTCCTCGTTCACACCCAATATCACCTCCTCCTTGTCCTTATCCAGCATCTCGTCCTCCTTGTCTTCACCCAGCATCACCTCGTGAATCTGTTTTTCTCCCTTAGCTTAATGTGGCTCAAGCGTTTGGATGGCGTCAAAGAAGACCTTTTCACGCTTGCTACTGTCCGCTTACACAAATTGTCTCATTTTTTCGCGAACGACCTGCAGTTCCTCCCTTCTTAGCTCCCCCCTCACTGCCAACTCCCTCACTTTTGCCTGAAACATCGAGCAGAAAGTCTTGGATACATCGCCCAAACCGCTACCGCTGGCGATGACTTCCATGGACGTGTGCCATCCGCGTACGATCTTGTCCATTTCATTGAGAAGAATGTTCTTTTCCTTCCGTTTCTCCTCAATCTTCCCCTCCTTCATCCCCTTCCCTTCCCATTTCCTTTACCCGTGACCTTCTCGATTCCCTCCTCCTTTTTCTCCTTCTTCTGCTTCTCCTTCTCCTCCTTTTTAAGTTCAATTATTTGTTCCAAGAATCGTTGAGAGAGCACCGATGCCTTCCTCACAAGAGTTTGAAGGACCTCTGCTCTTTTTTCTTCCACAGCTCTCGCGGCGTCGCAGATCATGAGTTGCACCCGGCTCACCGTTCGAATTGCCATCTCTCCCACCTCCACGGCGAGATCTTCTGCCGCTTTGTCACAGATGTGCGGGAACTGGACACCTACGTCTCCGACGGCTTCTCCTTTGGCTGCCACAAAACACTTGCCCACGACACACAGGAGAGCTAACGTGCACACACTTGGTCACGCGGCTGCACCAAGCATGCGTCACGACACAACGATGGAGTGGAAGCAAAGAGACAACGACAAGAACAGCACGCAACACCATGTGTCAGTTCCAAAAGTGAAAGGAAGGGACCCATCACCCCTTTGCTCTCCTTTTCCAATACGTCTGCTTGGAAGATGTGTCATGCCACGTCATTGCTAGTCGCAGTCAATGTCTCAACATTTGCCTCACAGCACACACGATTGGTTTTCCACCATCGAAAATACTCACCAGATGAGGTTGCGTGCTCAACTACAGGACATCAACAAATTGTCATTCAACCATAATTTTTGCAGCCTAACTTATCTCTTTCACTCATCAAATGTCTTGCCCTCACACTTAAAGCATTTGGTCTTAGAGGGGTCTTCAAAGAAGGTCCGCGGACGAGGACTGCAAGAGCGTACCACACATAGCGAAAATAACTTCAGGTACACACTCAAGTCCACTTGTTCACCCATGGATGTTTGAAGTTGTGATGCACACGTGAGAAGCTGAATCCATGTCACGCGTCTCAATGCCAAGGAGTGAGACACATCTCCCTTGTCGACGTCATGGAACAATCGTCTTCACACGTTTACAGGGCACCAGAGACTTTCCATCAAAGGGAAGAAGAGAACAACAATAATGAAAGCTAGCGCTGCACAACCACAAGAAGCCAAGCAGAGGCAAGTGCTTGTCCTTTGCCACTTTGTGCATTCGTTGTGCAGAGCTGGTCAACAGGTACACAAGAGCATTCAGCGAGAAATTTATTGTGTGCAACGAGTGTGCGGTCTCACTCACCACATGATGACAGACGAAAGACGTGACCAATTCCACCCATTCTCAACCGGGACTTTGGTCACATGCAAAAGCTCATTCAAGCGTACGTGTAGTAAACCTCGTAGAAGGAGTCCACGGTGGCGACTATGGCACCCACTATGTAGTAGACGTCGGTCACGTTGTCGGGTGTTCGATGTTTCGTGCACACAAACTTAAAATCACCTTTTCCAGAAGTCGTGCAGTTTGGGACCTGGTTTGTTGTTTGACGTGCCATACATTAGCGACAACGCACAACAGAACAGGTGTGTCAATGCCATGTTGTGTACTACTATCGTGAGGTGCACACAGCCAGCCAGTGCTTCATGTTACTTGCTTGTCACCTGCAACAGCAACTGCGGGAGGAGTCGCAACCAGCCAAGGTAGCTGCTGCCTTAGCGGCAGCCTGCTGCAGCATTGAAGTGGTTGCTGTCTCGGCATGACCCTTGGACGAAATGATAGGTGATGTAGAAATCAATGCCAGGATGAGAACAAGAGCAGTAATGTGGGTCGATGGTAGCATCGGGCAACTTGACTTCTCTCAAAGCAACATCTTCATGCTAATTGTGTGGGGGCACATCTTAAGAAAGCCAGCCACAAATGCACTTGAATGACTTGGAGCGCACTATACATACTGGCAAGCTAGTTTCTGTGTCATCTATCCGCTAGTCTGCCCGTACGCCTGTTCGCAAATCAGCCTGTTGGCCTGCCCGCATGTTCGCATGTCCGCTTGTTGCCCATCTGTCCCCCTGCCTACCTGTCTGCCTGTCTCTCTTTCCGTCTGTTCACTTGTCTGTTTGTCCCAATGGATGTCGGCCAGCAGGTTCTCTTTTTTCCTTTTCTGGTTTACCCATGGCAGGTCGCACAATGTTCTCTGCAGTCATCTGCCTGACCGCTCGCCATAATACACTCATTCTCAAGCGCAGAGTTACTCTCTTGCCTGTGACCGCTGCCTTCCTCCAATCTCTCTGACCCCTGGCACTGCTGTACTGTGCGTTTCTACACCCTCCACTTGTCTAAGGCTTTCTGGACAGCCGGTTGGAGACGCAGGCTTGCGCTGCGTCTTATGACCTGTGCTGACCTCGCTGCCCGAAAGGTTGATAGTCGAGGTCGCTGGTTTTTGGGAGGAGGGGGGACTGTGTGTGTTTTTTTTTTCTCAAAGCCCCATGAAAGACAGAATTCTTTCCGCATGGCCTGTGCGGCGCGGCAGGGCCGGCATGCCTCCCACAACTACGCGGTGCGGAGGCTCTTGTGCTTCTCGACGTGCGGCAAACCCCATACGACCAAATCTGTCTGTGTGCCGTTTTCCGCATGCGCAGGGCCGGCATGCCTTCCACAACTACACGGTGCGCAGGCTCTACCGCCAGGAGTTCCTGAGCCGGCGGCCCTGGGACAGCGACGACGGAGGAGGAGGAGATGGGGAGGCGGAAGAGGGCAGGAGGGGGCGAGCGACGGGGATGTACAAGGGTGAGGCTGCTCCAGTGCCGACGCCTCAACAGGAACTTGCAGGTGAATGCTTGAGCGTGTGTTGTGTGGTGTGTTGTGTGTGGTGTGTTGTGTGGTGTGGTGTGTGGTGTGGTGTGGTGTGTGGTGGTGGTGTGGTGTGTAGCGTTGTTGGATTGAGGTGTGGTGTGTTGTGTGGTTGGATTGCGGTGTGGTGTGAAGTGTTGTTGGATTGAGGTGTGGTGTGTTGTGTGGTTGGATTGCGGTGTGGTGTGTAGTGTTGTTGGATTGAGGTGTGGTGTGTTGTGTGGTTGGATTGCGGTGTGGTGTGTAGTGTTGTTGGATTGAGGTGTGGTGTGTTGTGTGGTTG
>SZWC01007484.1:111634-122653 GCA_023375785.1 Penium margaritaceum
CACCGTCGGCTGACGACGGAAACCGCTGTAGCTGCAGCCGCCGCGAGAGTCGCAGCAGTAGTGGCACCAGCGAAGGTGGCTTGAGGCCACAGCCGTCGGCTGACGACGGCACTCGGTGCAGCATCGGCGGCACCAAACGCGACTTTAGGTCGCGACTTGAGGTCGTGATTGACGACATCGCAGCCAGTCTGAGAGACGTTGCTCCATTCGCATCCCTCTACGTGGTTCTTTGCGCCACCGGGATCGAGTGTACAGGACCATCACACACGCTAAGCTCTCAACATGAGCTACGCAGTGTTCCCATGGGCATCGCCTGCGCCATGGTCTGTGCCTGAGCCTCAGCCGTGGCAGCCGCCACAGGCACAGTGGTCGATGCAGCCGTGGCACGTGCCCCAGTTGCATTCAGGGTTTTCGTGCTATTACTGTCGAGATAGGCAGCATGGCTGGCGCCAGTGCCGACAGCGCCCTCCTGGGTGGCATCCCCCCTGGGTACGATCCTCTCCACCTCCTTCAGTCGATACGTCACCGAGTGATGCCACATCGCTTCTGCGTGGTGATATGGCCGCCCTACACATGGAGGTCCGGAACCTCAAGCGCATGGTCCAGCAGCTCCTTGACCACGTGACTTCCGAGCGAGCTGCCACTCCGTCGCAGGTGTCGCCTCCCACTTCATCCTCATCTTCCTCCCGATCCTGCATCCCTTCCTCCGACGATGCTAGCATACCAGATCTCTCGTCTACATCCGTCGCCCTCCGCTCCGTCTTGGAGGCTGTCGGCATCATATCGACGGACGGACCCTCAGCCCCTGGCCGTACCGCTCGTGCTCGCACTCGTCGTGCACGGCGACGAGCTGCTCGTCTTGCACGTCGTGCACAGGCAGCACCATCAGATGCGACTGTGGGAGGAGTCACACGTGACGAGACCCCCTCGTCCCCTGTCGTCGGCTTGGTCTGCCGAGTCCCCACAGCTCCTGCCGAGGTGTCAGTCGTGGGGGGGATGGTTTGTCCGCTGACGACCGCGGTGGAGCTCAGCTTTGGTGAGGCGACTGCTGTGGAGCGCAGGATGGTTGAGGCGGATGACGCTACAGAGCAGGCTCAGTTAGCAGAGTGTTCGGCGGGGGGCTACGTCTATCGTGACGGAGACTCTTCGTCAGAGGAGGATTGGTCCGATGCTGAGTCAGATTCGGGGATGGAGTTGGTGATCGTTGATGTTTTGGCGGATGACGTGACGACGGCCGATGCCGGAGCTGCGCCCGACGATGCGCACGCTCCTGCATTAGCTGGTGTGGAGACAGCTGCCATGGTGCCAGGAGCAGCATCAGGAGGAGCAGGTGATACAGGTGCTGATGCTCGGCCCACAGCAGACGCCCAGGTGGTTCTGGCAGATAGTGCTGGGCAGCGAGAGGAGGTGATTGACTGCCAGGTAGACCTCCTCGATGAGGACCAGTCGTCCGTCGTGGAGCGGTCGGACGCAGGGTCGGAGGCAGACATAGAGGCCCAGTGCGCTGCCGTTCTTGCAGTAGCCGCGGCTAGAGCACGCGATAGCCTCTCATTGAGAGCAGACATCCGCGTGTGCGACATGGAGGATGCAGAGCGAGCTGCAGACATCCGACACCCCGATACCCTGACCGGTGTCGTTGACACCACGGCGGTTCCAGCCGATGACATAGCTACACTCGTCCGAGCTACAGTTTCTGTACCCGAGCGCCTACGCTCCATGGTTGACGAGCATGAGGCAGTGGTGGCTCGAGCGGAGGCGCACGTGCAGAGTCTCATGGCCGAGCTCCGGGAGGCCAGCAGCCGTTGGTACACTACAGATGCTTCTGCACGACAGGTTGCTGAGATGTGCATGGAGGATGTGCACACCCGTCTCGAGGCTGCGGAGTGGTCCCTACAGGATGCACGTTGGCGACGGGCGGACGCACAGCAGCAGGTGGACGATTGGTTGTGCACCAGGGGCTCGGCGTTTCTGCAGGGTGTATGGGTTCCCGATGACAGCGACAACGCTGCAGCGGCAGATACACCGACGGATGACGACGTCTGGCAACCTGACACCCGAGTGTCGAGTGTGTCAGCAGCAGCCAGTGACTTCGCAGCACCATCCCCTTCTGGTGCAGCTGCTACGGATGTGGACGCGCTCAGTGGTGACGACCCCCTGCCAGCAGCTGGTGATCAGGCAGCAGCTGAGTCGCCTATTGGCGTGGAGAGCTTCCTACGCGACGAGGAGACGAGGATGCAGGAGGCAGTGACTCGCGCCGACGCGCACATGATGGAGGTCCACCATCAGATTCATTCCGCGACTGACCGCCTGCACGCCGTAGATGCAGCCAGCCGGTCGGCTGCCGCTTCAGAGCTTGTCGAGCTCCACACGCGCCTCGACGCTGCGGAGGCCGCGAGGCGATATGCAGCTCAGCAGCTGGAGGCCATACAGCAGGCGATTGTTTTGGAGGAGGCCCTCAGCGCTGCACCAGTCACATCAGCAGATGACGACAGTAGTGACGACTACGACAGTGATGACGATGACAGCGACGACGCCGCTCCGGGGNAGCAGCCATCAGCTTTGCTCGTACTGTCAGCCACTGCAGTCCAGGGGGAGTGTTGGTGTGTGGGCTTTGGCCTGACACTCTTGTGAGGACAGCGAGGTTGTTTGGAGTGTGGCACGATGTTGTGATTGAGGTTATGCTGGTCGAGACCCGTGCACCTGGTGAGTTCCACTGGTGTGATATGGAGACCCATTGCCTTCGTGTGTTAGGTGTGATCCATGCATGATGTGGTCGAGACCCGCGCACCTGGTGAGTTCCACCGGTGTGACGTGGAGACCCATTGTCCCCATGTGCTATGTGTGATCCATGCATGATGTGGTCGAGACCCGGATACCCGGAGACATTTTCCGGAGTCACGCGGAGACCTTGTTTCTTTCTCTCTCTTGCATGATGTTTGACACGTGTGTGTGATTGCCTGTGTGCATGGTCGAGACCCGGGCACTTGGTGGGATGCACCATTGTCATGAGGAGACCCTGTGCTGTGGCATGCTTGATCGGTGCTTGTCATGATTGGTCCTGTCCTGTCCTTGCTCAGCCATTGTGGCCTTGACGGATGTGTCAGCCAGGGGGAGTGTTGGTATGTGTGGCTTCCACCCGTCACGAGCCACAGCCGTGGCAGCTACGGGTGTACCCGGAGCTGATGGTGAGCGGTGGCCGCATTGGAGATCGTGACGACCCGACAGGACTCCGGATCGTCCAGGGACTTATCCAGGAGCTACGACATGACAGATCCCTGATGCGGGCCCGACTGGCGCCGGAGCACTGACGGTTGGTGGATCCAGCCACCAGCAGCTGCCAGACGATTGCCACGACGTCCCGGGTGCTTGCTGGGGTGCTCTGCAGTTTTTCTGCAGGTGCTAGAGTTTTCTCGGTGGACTGGCTCTCGAGCCCGATTTGCATATTTTGCATTGTCCGTCCACCGATCGATGCCGGACATGTACGTGTTTGAATGCCTGCGACGTTTATTTCCCTCTTTACGATGGCCCAGACTATGATTATTCTATCTTAGTTCCCCGACAGTCGTAGCGTCTGGCTCGAGATTCTGCATCTCTAGGTTCAGACGGTGTTGCGTTTGGATGCCTGTGCGCAGAGTTGCGGCTAAAACAGTGGTTTTGAGCCGGTTTTAGGACAAACTGACACTGTCGCGTGCGTCACCCGCCGTGTGCCGCGGCAGGTATTTATGCTGTGTGCTTGTCAGTTGTCATTTCTCTCTGCAATTATATTCAGTTTGAGTTTCCTGACACTCTGTTCGTGTCCCAACCCAGACCCTTGCAGTTTTTTCTCTAACTTGTGACTGTTGTCACACGCTGACCTGGCGCTGACGCCTAGTGTCGCGGCAAGTGGTTAGGAAGGTTCTAGGAAACTTCTCAGTAATGGTAGGTCCGATGGAGGTAAAGGAGAGTCATGGGAGGAGGACGATAAGAGGGTGGGAGAGGTGGTCAAACGTTGAAATATAGAGAAAAAAGATAACACACTGAAGTCCTATGCCATATGTGTTAGACGATAAAGCTCACTGTAGAGAAAATACCAAACTCCAGTAAATGGAACAGCTGTATCTTGCAAATCCTCACCGTTCGAGGGTCATATTGGTGTACAGGTTTAGATCCAATGCGTGTGCCGATTCTTGCGACATTTCCAATAGCAGCAACAACCATGGTTCCTATCACCACGGTAATAACAGGCAAAACCATGCCACAATGGTGCATGTTGCCCTGTCAATGTGCTAATGCAGAACATGTGACTATGTCGAATTTCCATTGCATGAGCTCTCGGTGGTCTAAACATTGTGCACAGGAAAGAGAAATCGGTTTGAATCAAAGTGATCAAGCAGAGACACGGACGTGCAGTGTGCTGGAGTTAGAGAACCGAGTAAATAAGAGAGAATCACCTCTTCATGAACTGATACCCAATGGCACCTGTTCAATGCTTGGAATCAAGTACAGAAAGAGAGAGACAAAGAGAGAGAGAGAGAGAGAGAGAGAGAGAGAGAGAGAGAGAGAGAGAGAGAGAGAGAGAGAGAGAGAGAGAGCGAGAGAGAGAGAGAGAGAGAGAGAGAGAGAGCGAGAGAGAGAGAGAGAGAGAGAGAGAGAGAGCGAGAGAGAGAGAGAGAGAGAGAGAGAGAGAGCGAGAGAGAGAGAGAGAGAGAGAGAGAGAGAGCGAGAGAGAGAGAGAGAGAGAGAGAGAGAGAGCGAGAGAGAGAGAGAGAGAGAGAGAGAGAGAGCGAGAGAGAGAGAGAGAGAGAGAGAGAGAGAGCGAGAGAGAGAGAGAGAGAGAGAGAGAGAGAGCGAGAGAGAGAGAGAGAGAGAGAGAGAGAGAGCGAGAGAGAGAGAGAGAGAGAGAGAGAGAGAGCGAGAGAGAGAGAGAGAGAGAGAGAGAGAGAGCGAGAGAGAGAGAGAGAGAGAGAGAGAGAGAGCGAGAGAGAGAGAGAGAGAGAGAGAGAGAGAGCGAGAGAGAGAGAGAGAGAGAGAGAGAGAGAGCGAGAGAGAGAGAGAGAGAGAGAGAGAGAGAGCGAGAGAGAGAGAGAGAGAGAGAGAGAGAGAGCGAGAGAGAGAGAGAGAGAGAGAGAGAGAGAGCGAGAGAGAGAGAGAGAGAGAGAGAGAGAGAGCGAGAGAGAGAGAGAGAGAGAGAGAGAGAGAGCGAGAGAGAGAGAGAGAGAGAGAGAGAGAGAGCGAGAGAGAGAGAGAGAGAGAGAGAGAGAGAGCGAGAGAGAGAGAGAGAGAGAGAGAGAGAGAGCGAGAGAGAGAGAGAGAGAGAGAGAGAGAGAGCGAGAGAGAGAGAGAGAGAGAGAGAGAGAGAGCGAGAGAGAGAGAGAGAGAGAGAGAGAGAGAGCGAGAGAGAGAGAGAGAGAGAGAGAGAGAGAGCGAGAGAGAGAGAGAGAGAGAGAGAGAGAGAGCGAGAGAGAGAGAGAGAGAGAGAGAGAGAGAGCGAGAGAGAGAGAGAGAGAGAGAGAGAGAGAGCGAGAGAGAGAGAGAGAGAGAGAGAGAGAGAGCGAGAGAGAGAGAGAGAGAGAGAGAGAGAGAGCGAGAGAGAGAGAGAGAGAGAGAGAGAGAGAGCGAGAGAGAGAGAGAGAGAGAGAGAGAGAGAGCGAGAGAGAGAGAGAGAGAGAGAGAGAGAGAGCGAGAGAGAGAGAGAGAGAGAGAGAGAGAGAGCGAGAGAGAGAGAGAGAGAGAGAGAGAGAGAGCGAGAGAGAGAGAGAGAGAGAGAGAGAGAGAGCGAGAGAGAGAGAGAGAGAGAGAGAGAGAGAGCGAGAGAGAGAGAGAGAGAGAGAGAGAGAGAGCGAGAGAGAGAGAGAGAGAGAGAGAGAGAGAGCGAGAGAGAGAGAGAGAGAGAGAGAGAGAGAGCGAGAGAGAGAGAGAGAGAGAGAGAGAGAGAGCGAGAGAGAGAGAGAGAGAGAGAGAGAGAGAGCGAGAGAGAGAGAGAGAGAGAGAGAGAGAGAGCGAGAGAGAGAGAGAGAGAGAGAGAGAGAGAGCGAGAGAGAGAGAGAGAGAGAGAGAGAGAGAGCGAGAGAGAGAGAGAGAGAGAGAGAGAGAGAGCGAGAGAGAGAGAGAGAGAGAGAGAGAGAGAGCGAGAGAGAGAGAGAGAGAGAGAGAGAGAGAGCGAGAGAGAGAGAGAGAGAGAGAGAGAGAGAGCGAGAGAGAGAGAGAGAGAGAGAGAGAGAGAGCGAGAGAGAGAGAGAGAGAGAGAGAGAGAGAGCGAGAGAGAGAGAGAGAGAGAGAGAGAGAGAGCGAGAGAGAGAGAGAGAGAGAGAGAGAGAGAGCGAGAGAGAGAGAGAGAGAGAGAGAGAGAGAGCGAGAGAGAGAGAGAGAGAGAGAGAGAGAGAGCGAGAGAGAGAGAGAGAGAGAGAGAGAGAGAGCGAGAGAGAGAGAGAGAGAGAGAGAGAGAGAGCGAGAGAGAGAGAGAGAGAGAGAGAGAGAGAGCGAGAGAGAGAGAGAGAGAGAGAGAGAGAGAGCGAGAGAGAGAGAGAGAGAGAGAGAGAGAGAGCGAGAGAGAGAGAGAGAGAGAGAGAGAGAGAGCGAGAGAGAGAGAGAGAGAGAGAGAGAGAGAGCGAGAGAGAGAGAGAGAGAGAGAGAGAGAGAGCGAGAGAGAGAGAGAGAGAGAGAGAGAGAGAGCGAGAGAGAGAGAGAGAGAGAGAGAGAGAGAGCGAGAGAGAGAGAGAGAGAGAGAGAGAGAGAGCGAGAGAGAGAGAGAGAGAGAGAGAGAGAGAGCGAGAGAGAGAGAGAGAGAGAGAGAGAGAGAGCGAGAGAGAGAGAGAGAGAGAGAGAGAGAGAGCGAGAGAGAGAGAGAGAGAGAGAGAGAGAGAGCGAGAGAGAGAGAGAGAGAGAGAGAGAGAGAGCGAGAGAGAGAGAGAGAGAGAGAGAGAGAGAGCGAGAGAGAGAGAGAGAGAGAGAGAGAGAGAGCGAGAGAGAGAGAGAGAGAGAGAGAGAGAGAGCGAGAGAGAGAGAGAGAGAGAGAGAGAGAGAGCGAGAGAGAGAGAGAGAGAGAGAGAGAGAGAGCGAGAGAGAGAGAGAGAGAGAGAGAGAGAGAGCGAGAGAGAGAGAGAGAGAGAGAGAGAGAGAGCGAGAGAGAGAGAGAGAGAGAGAGAGAGAGAGCGAGAGAGAGAGAGAGAGAGAGAGAGAGAGAGCGAGAGAGAGAGAGAGAGAGAGAGAGAGAGAGCGAGAGAGAGAGAGAGAGAGAGAGAGAGAGAGCGAGAGAGAGAGAGAGAGAGAGAGAGAGAGAGCGAGAGAGAGAGAGAGAGAGAGAGAGAGAGAGCGAGAGAGAGAGAGAGAGAGAGAGAGAGAGAGCGAGAGAGAGAGAGAGAGAGAGAGAGAGAGAGCGAGAGAGAGAGAGAGAGAGAGAGAGAGAGAGCGAGAGAGAGAGAGAGAGAGAGAGAGAGAGAGCGAGAGAGAGAGAGAGAGAGAGAGAGAGAGAGCGAGAGAGAGAGAGAGAGAGAGAGAGAGAGAGCGAGAGAGAGAGAGAGAGAGAGAGAGAGAGAGCGAGAGAGAGAGAGAGAGAGAGAGAGAGAGAGCGAGAGAGAGAGAGAGAGAGAGAGAGAGAGAGCGAGAGAGAGAGAGAGAGAGAGAGAGAGAGAGCGAGAGAGAGAGAGAGAGAGAGAGAGAGAGAGCGAGAGAGAGAGAGAGAGAGAGAGAGAGAGAGCGAGAGAGAGAGAGAGAGAGAGAGAGAGAGAGCGAGAGAGAGAGAGAGAGAGAGAGAGAGAGAGCGAGAGAGAGAGAGAGAGAGAGAGAGAGAGAGCGAGAGAGAGAGAGAGAGAGAGAGAGAGAGAGCGAGAGAGAGAGAGAGAGAGAGAGAGAGAGAGCGAGAGAGAGAGAGAGAGAGAGAGAGAGAGAGCGAGAGAGAGAGAGAGAGAGAGAGAGAGAGAGCGAGAGAGAGAGAGAGAGAGAGAGAGAGAGAGCGAGAGAGAGAGAGAGAGAGAGAGAGAGAGAGCGAGAGAGAGAGAGAGAGAGAGAGAGAGAGAGCGAGAGAGAGAGAGAGAGAGAGAGAGAGAGAGCGAGAGAGAGAGAGAGAGAGAGAGAGAGAGAGCGAGAGAGAGAGAGAGAGAGAGAGAGAGAGAGCGAGAGAGAGAGAGAGAGAGAGAGAGAGAGAGCGAGAGAGAGAGAGAGAGAGAGAGAGAGAGAGCGAGAGAGAGAGAGAGAGAGAGAGAGAGAGAGCGAGAGAGAGAGAGAGAGAGAGAGAGAGAGAGCGAGAGAGAGAGAGAGAGAGAGAGAGAGAGAGCGAGAGAGAGAGAGAGAGAGAGAGAGAGAGAGCGAGAGAGAGAGAGAGAGAGAGAGAGAGAGAGCGAGAGAGAGAGAGAGAGAGAGAGAGAGAGAGCGAGAGAGAGAGAGAGAGAGAGAGAGAGAGAGCGAGAGAGAGAGAGAGAGAGAGAGAGAGAGAGCGAGAGAGAGAGAGAGAGAGAGAGAGAGAGAGCGAGAGAGAGAGAGAGAGAGAGAGAGAGAGAGCGAGAGAGAGAGAGAGAGAGAGAGAGAGAGAGCGAGAGAGAGAGAGAGAGAGAGAGAGAGAGAGCGAGAGAGAGAGAGAGAGAGAGAGAGAGAGAGCGAGAGAGAGAGAGAGAGAGAGAGAGAGAGAGCGAGAGAGAGAGAGAGAGAGAGAGAGAGAGAGCGAGAGAGAGAGAGAGAGAGAGAGAGAGAGAGCGAGAGAGAGAGAGAGAGAGAGAGAGAGAGAGCGAGAGAGAGAGAGAGAGAGAGAGAGAGAGAGCGAGAGAGAGAGAGAGAGAGAGAGAGAGAGAGCGAGAGAGAGAGAGAGAGAGAGAGAGAGAGAGCGAGAGAGAGAGAGAGAGAGAGAGAGAGAGAGCGAGAGAGAGAGAGAGAGAGAGAGAGAGAGAGCGAGAGAGAGAGAGAGAGAGAGAGAGAGAGAGCGAGAGAGAGAGAGAGAGAGAGAGAGAGAGAGCGAGAGAGAGAGAGAGAGAGAGAGAGAGAGAGCGAGAGAGAGAGAGAGAGAGAGAGAGAGAGAGCGAGAGAGAGAGAGAGAGAGAGAGAGAGAGAGCGAGAGAGAGAGAGAGAGAGAGAGAGAGAGAGCGAGAGAGAGAGAGAGAGAGAGAGAGAGAGAGCGAGAGAGAGAGAGAGAGAGAGAGAGAGAGAGCGAGAGAGAGAGAGAGAGAGAGAGAGAGAGAGCGAGAGAGAGAGAGAGAGAGAGAGAGAGAGAGCGAGAGAGAGAGAGAGAGAGAGAGAGAGAGAGAGAGAGAGAGAGGAAGAGAGAGAGGGGGAGGGGGGTGGGGAAAGGGGAGAATGATATGCCAGGCCCCTGTGAAGGGATTCTTTTTTCCTCCCAACTGTATCTTCTGCAAGGGTTTTCAAATGTCGGATGCAATCCAGCACCTTCAAGAACAGAGGACTCTTACTCTCTTTTGCACTCCTTGCGCAAAAGAGAGTATTTTCCGCACCCAGTCCCAATGTCATCCCGCTCACTCTCACTCCAGCACCACCACATGGTTCACCCCACCCCCGTCGTCGTCGTCGTCGACCAGAGAAGTGCCGCGGGTTTCTTCGACACACGTCCACACAAATGCCCATGTCACTACTCCCATGAAGGCGAAGAGGCCAAAGGCTCCACCGAGCCCCATCCGCTCCTGCAGCGAGGGAAAGCACTGGCTGACTGCTATCCCCGACGCCCACGACGCGCCCAGGCTGAGACTCATGCACTTCCCTCGCACGGGCTGAGGGAAGAGCTCGGCGGACAGGATGGTGGGCACGGGGCCGAGGCCTGCCATGAAGCCGGCGCAGTAGATGGAGAAGAAGATGGCGAGGAGAAAGGGGGAGGGAGGAAGCGCTCCTGGGAGGGATGCTCGGGAGAAGATGAGGCTGAGGGAAATGAGGGATGATGCGACGATGGGGATGGAGATAAGGAGTAGTTTTCTGCATCAGGGGCAGAAGGATAACAAAGGGAGCGGCACAGCAGGCAGGATCTTGCTTTGCATTCCTCCCTTTCCCTTTTTCTTTCCCTTCTCCCTTCAATGTCAGAGAATCAAAAGGAAAAGCCATGAACACACCCCGTGCGTTTGTGACCCAGGCATCCTCGTCGCCTTCGATCGGTACCAATGTGTCTGGCAGGTCCACAAACGGACAGAATTACACATATGAGGACAGCTCTCTAGCCCTCCACCTTCCCTGCCCCACCCCCTCCCCCCCTAACTCCCCCTCCCTAATCTCCCTCTCCGGCCCTCCTACCATTACCACACCATACGTCGCAGAAGCAACCCCACATCCCCTCCACAGCCGATCGTACGACGAGTGCAGAAACCTCTCCCCTCCATTCCTTCAACACACTTTGCAAAGGCATGCGGGGACAATCCAAAGGCGAAAAGCACTCTCACCTTCTGCCCACGCGGTCCATGAGCGCGGCAGCCAGTGCGGAGAAGGGCACCATCACAGCGCTCATGGCGGCTCCGGCCAGAACGGCGGAAGCGGAGTGGCGGGTGCTCAGCCTCAACTGCATCCTCCTGCTCGTCGCCATGCCTCCCTCACGGACCCCATACACGCGTCCTTGACCATGGCCATGACCCGGACCCTCCTGCCCCTGACCCAACCACTGCCCCTCACCCAGCCCCTCCTGGCCCTGACCTTGGCTTCCCATACTGCCAACCGGTGCTGTCCGAGTCCCACTGTGAGCGTTGGGGTATTGGTGAGGTGGTGGTGTCAGACTGGCGGTGGTGTGCGGCACATGCTGTTGCTGCTCCTGCTGCTGCTGCTGGTGGAGCGGGTGCTGCGTGTGCATCACGCTTGCAAGCACCAACGGGGTGTAGAAGAGAACCGCGTTGAGCCCACACGCCTGCGAGAGAAGAAGCATGCATGTGTGGTCAGGCAGACGCATGTGTGGAAAGGCAGATGCATGTGTGGTCAAGCAGACGCATGTGTGATCAAGCAGATGCATGTCCGCATGGTTGACGCTACGTGCAACTCATCCATGCATGTGGCATGGACACCTAAATCTACCAAGCACATGCACACACACACACACACACACATACACACACACACACACAGACA
>SZWC01007485.1:406-20108 GCA_023375785.1 Penium margaritaceum
TACATGTACATGTACATGTACATGTACATATACATATACATATACATATACATATACATATACATATACATATACATATACAAACAAATAGACAACTCGCCCTGTTCTGGATCATCGACGCGGGAGCCACGTGGCACATGACATGTTGCTAGGAGTGGTCTGTTGTCTTCACCGTCATTGATCCTCGTCGGTTGTACATTGGGGACAACAATGTGCAAATGGCAGTTTGGGAGGGTGAGATTGTGTTTTGTGCTTTGGTTGAGGGTAAGCATGTGGAACGTCGTGTGAAGGGGGTTCTTCGTGTTCCGAGGCTGGCATCTAACCTCCTCTCTGTCTCATCTCTCATCTCTAAAGGCATGTAGGTTTGCTTTGAGAATGGTGGCTGCACCATCTCCGCCCGTGCAGGCCGTGTGCTTGCAAAAGCAAACAAGGAGGACGGTCTTTACCGCCTCTATGTGGCGTCAAAGAAGGAAGCCGGCTCAGCGCTGGCGCCGAGAGAGGGAAAACACGACATCGGCCCGTGGCACCGCCGGCTCGGTCACCTCGACTTTGGCGCCATCATCTCCATGCGGAAGATGGTCCGTCGCCTGGAGCTCAAGGGGGTGAAGTAGCATAGTGCATCCACTTGTGAGAGCTGCAATGAAGGGAAGCAAGCCTGCGCTCCTTTCACGGGGGAGGTGAAGGGGGCGGCTGAGCTTCTCTCACTTGTTTACTCTGATTTGTGCGGTTCCATGCCATCACAATCCGTGTCCGGCAAGTTGTACTTTGTCACGTTCATTGATGACAAGTTGAGGAAGATGTGGGTGTACTTTCTGGCTGGAAAGGATGAGTGCTTTGATGCTTTCAAGATGTGGATTGTTGCTGCAAAGAATGAGAGTGGCAGGTATTTGAAGGTGCTTTGCACCGATGGTGGAGGAGAGTACCTCTCCAAGGACTTCTGCACTTTCCTCAAGTGACGCGGGATCAAGCAGAAAGTCACCCCACCTGGAACAACGTAGCTGAATGGCGTGGGTGACCGTGCAAATAGCACGCTCATGGAGCGTGTTCGCAGCATTCTCCAAGACGCGGGGCTCCCGCCAACGTTTTGGGCGGAAGCGGTCAATACGACCGTGTACCTGAAAAACCGAAGCCTTATGCGCGCCGTGCCGCTGATGACACTGGAGGAGGCATGGATAGGATGCAAACCAACAGTGACGCACCTGAAAGTTTTTGGGTGTGGCGCATTTGTGCACGTGCCTACCGGCAGCCGTAACAAGCTAGACCCAAAGTACGTTAAGGCCACCTTCCTTGCCTATGACACCATGGGATACCGCCTCTACGACCTCGCCGCACGCAAGATCATCCGCAGCCGTGACATGGTCTTCCAAGAGGAAGTGAAGGGCTGGACTTCGAGCCCTATGTTAGCAGTTCCGCTTGCTCCCGCACTTGTACCAGAAGTGGGAGAAGTACCGGTAGCAGAAGAGGGCGGTTCAGAAGATGGCGGTGACTGCGTCAACGATGAGGAGGTGGAGGGAGCTCAGAAAGAGAAGGAGCTGGCAGCGGAATTTGATGAGGAGGAGCAGCAAAGCAACGCACAGCAGCTGCCAAGACGGTCCGCACGCCTTAACAAAGGTGTAAAGGACAGTGGGGAGCTGCTCAGGCGATCCGAGCGCCTCTCAAAGAAATAGAGGCTGCTGGAGGAGCTGGTGAACTTCTGCACCGTTCCACCACCAACAAAGTCGTTTGACCTTGAGCTTCTCTTCCTCACAGTCACCGATGACCCAGCCACATTCGCTGAAGCCATGCACAACGCCAAGGCGGCAGATTGGCGTGGCGTAGAAGATGAGGAGTATGGTGCGCTCATCAAGAACGGCACCTGCACTCTCGAGGAGGCTCCACGTGGCAGCGGGGTGATACGATGCCAGTGGATCTTTAGGCGCAAGCATGGCGCGGATGGTAAGATTCGCAGGTACAAAGCACGGCTGGTTGCCAAGGGGTATGCGCAGACTGAGGGTGTGGATTACAATGAGACATTTGTACCTGTCGCTAAGTTCCCGTCCATCCGAGCGATCCTCGCTCTTGCTGCTGCTATGGACTAGGAGGTGCACCAAATGGATGTGGCATGTGCATTTCTGAATGGTGACCTTGAGGAGGATGTGTACATGGAGCAGCCGGAGGGGTATGTCGTGGAAGGGACGGAAGGTCTGGTCTGCAAGCTTATGAAGGTCCTCTACAGCGTGAAGCAAGCCCCGCGAGCATGGTACCACAAGGTGGATGAGCAACTAGCTGGCCTTGGCTTTGTGCGTAGTGAAGCTGATCGTGCAGTCTATGGGCGCACACAAGAGGCAAACCAGTTCATCATCTTGCTCTTTGTTGATGATCTTCTCATTGCATCTAACTCCAAGTCTCTTTTGGACGATGTGCAGCAGTACCTTGCTGCAAGGTTCGACATGAAAGACATGGGAGAGCTCACTTAGTTCCTTGGCCTTGAGGTCAAGCGCAACCGGTAGCAGCAGACTTTGGAGTTTTCGCAGAGCATGTTCGTGAGCAACATCATCAAGCGCTTCAACATGGCAGGAGCGTGCAAAGCAACAACACCACTGGAAGTGGGAGCAAAGCTGAGCATGACGCAGACTACCCGTGGCATGCAAGAGAGCAGCCGCATGGAAGCTGTGCTATACAAAGCAGCTGTTGGAAGCCTCATGTATGCAGCAGTCAGCACGCGCCTTGTCATCAACCAAACAGTGGGAGTGTTAAGCAAGTTTTGCACGAATCCGGCTGTGCTGCATTGGGAGGCGGTCAAGCGCGTGCTGCGCTATCTCGATAGCAGCACCAGCCTTTGCCTCACCTTCAACGGCAACAACAGCCCCATCCTCATCGGCTACAGTGACGCATATTGGGGAGGTGACCTGGACACAAGGAGGTCAACCAGTGGGTTTGTGTTTGTGCTCGGGGGAGGTGCAATCAGTTGGAGGAGCAAGAAGCAAGAGTGTGTTGCCCTCTCCTCCACCGAAGCTGAGTACATCACCCTCAGTGAAGCAGCAAAGGAAGCTATGTGGCTGCGTGAGCTGCTAGCAAGCCTTGGACAGCAGCGGACCACAGCCATCACCATCTACATTGACAACATGAGCGCCATTGCTCTGACGAAGAACGCTGAGTTTCACGCCCACACCGAGCACATCCACTTGCGGTACCACTTCATCCGCAAGCTCGTAGCAAAGCAGGTGGTGCAAATCAAGTTTTTCCCTTCAAGCATGATGCTGGCAGACTTCCTGACCAAGCCGATGGCAGAGCACCGCTTTTAGCAGCTGGGGGGACAGTGCGGACTTGTGTGATTTCTATTCTTGCAAAGAAAGAGGATGATGGATATGAGAGTTCTAGAAAGTGACAAAAATAGGTTGCTCGATAAAAATCATCTGGCATGACAGTTGCATAGAGAATGTTTCACAGGTTCCAATGCACTTCACGGAAATTGATACGGAGTCCGATTGACTTTGATGTGGATTTCCAAAGTTTGGAGATCATGGGTCGGGTTCAAGTGACGACCTGAGCACTTTGAGCTCAAAAGGCGGCAGGATTATTGGCCAGGACGGCTGAGAGCGGCCTTCAAGGAGAGAAGGCTGCTGGAGGACCTCCAAGAGACTTCAAGGAAGGTGCAGACCACGATTGTTGGTCGTCCAAGTGGTGTGAGACATTATTCTCTTGTGTGACAAGGTGACTGCCGCTCATCTCGCTAGGCTAGGAGAGTGTGCTAGAGGGTGAACTTTGACAGAGTGGTTCTTCCAGCTCCATGTGCCAAATGAGGTGTACTTAGGCTTGTTAGAAAGCTGTGCTAATGAATGTTTCGTATCCATGAGTCAAACCAGCCATTTGCGCTCTCTACACAACTTTACAGGCTTCCGTATTTTTGTCTCTGCAGCTTACAATTTGTCTCTCACATACATTTGGTCCTGCATAGCGGCTCTTGGTGAGCATGAGCACCTCCCTGAGGGCTGCCTTTGATTACATCACACTCCGCACGTACTCCAAGACAGTGGTGTAGGAAAATTTCTTTGCAGTCCACCCTTCAAACACTGTGATCATGGAACCCTAGCTCTTTATCAACATCATAAGAAAAATCATGGCCTACATATCGGATTTCAGATCCCACACCATGCCAGTGGCTTGTTGCAAGGGCATATCAAACTTTTGAATAAAGTTAGATGCATCCTTCCCTTCACCAAGCCTCACGCTAATGAGGCTCTGTAGAATGAAGAGACTGTTGGTAAGTGAGGAGGACTAACACACCTTTCCAAGTTTGGCATACATTGTAGGTGCCACTATACAACTGCTAATGTGTGAAATTACTGAGGGCTGTGTGGAGGAAACAAGAACAACGAAAGCCTTCTTGTTGAGCTTGCCCAATGCTACAAAGTGAGAACCCTCCTCGTTTGGTGCTGGTATGGTTCTATTAGAATATCCTAGCAAGTCTCTATCATTCATAATGATTTCAAACTGCCACTTCTAGGGATCAAATCCCTCTCCATAAAACTTAAGGATAGGAGAATGGTTCCCTGGTCCCCTTGTCACTGCCATCCCTATAACTAAACTGCTACAGCTTCTACACCTGTTTTTTATGCCAATGCACCTGTGTTTGAGGTCGCTGTAGGCAGTCTATCAGAAGAGGAAACTGCTTGCCCTGGTCACATTGGCTATTGTGGGCAGATGTAGGCTGAAGAAGGCTGATGTAGGCTGATGTAGGCTGATCTCAGCTTCCAAGGCAGAAAGGTGCAGATGTATTCCATTCCCACCCTGCTGATGTTGACCTGCAAACAGAGAAGTTGGGTGAGAGCGAAGGCACTCTCACTGCTTGTGACTTCAAAGTTGCAAACATGAATCTTCTCTTACCAGAGGCATGGACCTGTAACCACTTGTTAGCTATTGACCTAAGCGCCTCTTGCAGAAAAGCCCCAAAATCAAAAAGCTCGCAAAGGTACGTACACCTTCTTCCTTTTCAGGCATGTGTCATGCACCCCAAAATAAATCAGGCATACACTTCACCTTGAGGATTATGAACGCCTCAGCATTGCATCTCAAGAAGAGCTGAAGTCGTCAATACGCAAGAGAGAATCAAGCAAGCATTAGCTGATCAGCATGCAAAACAAGTCCATGTACAGCCGTCAAGTCGTAGAACTCAAAATCACATTCCTGAGAAGTGGCCTCATCCAGCCACATTGTCAATAGACTTGCGCTGTGGGCTTGACACGTAAGCATCCTAGTGCCAGAATGACAGACTAACCATGTAGCTCCCAGGAAGCTACGAAATTTGTTTCTTGGAAGCTTCAATAACAACCAAGATGTGCATGGGACCAGGATCAAACTCATGACCTCTCACCTCTTGGCCAAATCAACAAAATGGCTAATTTAACCATTCACTCGTATGCCATACTCACAAGTCATATCCCACATGAGACAAAGTATAGTTGAATCACCCTACAACGGATCCAGGTGTCATGCCTCAATAAGGGGCCGAGCATTCGTGATCCTTCCTCCAACACTGAACAAGGGGAAAACATGTTCAACACATCTCTCCCTTGCACCTTGCATCAATAGAGGCGTACGGCACAGCAAGAGGCACAGCGGATCCGGTGAGTAGGAGGCCAGCACGCCTAGGAAGAGCGAGCCAAGCATGAGAGAGAGCAGAGCCGGGTGGGAGAATCCACATCACAGGGAAATTGGTTGAATGAGGAGCAGACCGGGGGTCGACCTCGCGGTGGAGGATGCCCACTGAAGGTTAGGGAGTCACCAAGGGGGCCATGGGCAGGGATTAACCCTGACCGTTGAAGACAAGCCCAGGGGAGCAAGGGGGATGGCAAAGACACAACGGCATGACGGTTCCTTGGATAGCTGTTCATGCTGAAACCACAAAAGAGGAGAGCCAGAGACAAGACCGAGAGTCATGGAAGGATCGGATGACAGACAGGGGCACCAAACAATGGCAGAAAGAGGTCGTGAGACCGGGGGTCGGCGGTGGAGGTAGGTAGTGGCTAGAAAGTGGGCCAGGGAGACCACAAGAACACCAGCTCTGACTGAGATGGGTGCCAAACATCACTACTGGATGGACCACGGTGGGATCCCAGAGAGGCATTACAGGAGCAGAGGAGGAACAAGAGGGTACACACAGAGGAGGGAGAGGAGGTCAACAGGACGCCACAAGTAGAGGCGAGTAGCAGCTGGCACGAGGGGGCACAGTTGGGTAGGGAGAGAGGAGTGGCCACCAAGGAAGTGCCTGTGGCAATGGGCAGAGGGATTAGAGTGGGGAAGACTGTATGGTGTAGAGGTCCTCCTTCCCTTTGTCTACTCGCGGATCCCAGCATGCGCATTGGCTACCATTCACGCGATGGTGCCAGTGCTCATGGTGCGACAAACCTCCCACTTCATGAACGCCGCAGGTCCTCTTCTGCTCCAAGCGATGCCGAGCCTCATCCACAAGACGTCACAGTAGCATAGGCATGGCATAGAGAGTTATGATTAATCATGCTAGTTTAGTACACTACTGTACGTTTTTCTGAACACGTGTAGTATCTTGACTTGGAAGTTAACATAGGTGACTAAATTTGTAAGTCCATTAGCTCATTTGTGAAAAGAGTGGTAGTACGTGTAAAAATACTTGCAAACATTTTTGTATTAATATGTCTGATACATACATGAAGAACCTCATTACATACACTTTATGTTTTTGGTTGCCGATTCATGTCATTCACTACTTACGTGGGTCAAATTTCCTGTTATGGAATTTCTCTCATCATTTTATGTGCGTAAGTGGTGACTTTGTCTTTCCCAAAAGGTCATTGATGGACTTACTTGATGTTTGGGTCAGGATGTCAAGCTCATCCCCTCCAATCCCCCCAAGTGCATTGGGGGAGTGTATTTTGATGTGTATATGGTAGACAAAGATAAAAACACTTGTGTGTTTTCCCCACATTATCTCCACAGAATACACAAGTGCATCAAATCACCGACCCCCCCAATACACTCTCCAATACAACCCCCCAATATCGTCGAGACCTGGGGGGGAGGGGGGGGGGGGGCGTCGAGCCCCTCTCCAAAACCCTTGGAGTGTTTTGGGGGAGTGTATTGGGATGTGTAGCTTGTACACTAAGGAATAAACACTTGTGTATTTTCCATAATGTATCTTCACAGAGTTCCCAAGTGCATGAAATACCAAACCCCCAATTCACTTTCCAAGATAACCCCCCCAATACACTCATGAACTTGGGGGGAGAGATGTCCAGCCCCGTTTCCCCCCCAAAACCCCTAAGTGTACTTGGGGAGTGCATAGGGATGTGTAGCTAGTACACGAAGAAACAATGCTTGTTTATGTTGGATGATTTATCTCTGTAAAATACACATGTGCATGAAAACACCAACTCTTCAATACACTCTCCATTACACCCTTTAATACGCTCTTGACTTAGGAGAAGGTGGGACGTCGAGCCCCCCTTCCCCGAAGCCCCCAAATGTATTGGGATAGATCATTGGGATGTGTAGTTGGAACACAAAGAAAAAATCACTTGTGTGTTTATCATGCTTTATCACAAGCAAATTAAAACACCAATCCTCCAATACACTCTCTGATACACCCCAGCAATGTACTCGCAACTTGGGAGAGGGGGGTGTTGATCCCCCTCCCCAATGTCTCAAGTGTATTAGGAGAGTTCATGAGGAAGTGTAGCTGGTATAGAAAGAAAAAAAAACACTTCTAAATTGTGTTTCCAGTATCGGGGGAGTCTATCAGGGAGTGTACCCCAAATATACACCAAAATGTACATAACTGCATCAATACACGTGAATTAAATTTCCCCCTCCAAGATACACTACCAAACACACCCTCACAATACATTTGGACTATGTAGTGGGGATGAGAAGCTTGAGCGTCCATAGAAATCCTTGTGACCATGCAACATTCTGCTTGATCATCATGAGTGCCAGAAACACAAAACAACTTTGCATTATATGTTGCCAGAATCAGGTATAATTCAGTGTCATTAGCATACTTACAAACGTAACATTAACTATCCAGAAATCACAAAATAGGTAACTATGTGAAAAAGCACATGTGAAAAGAGCATTAAACAGGTTATCTAGAAAACATGTTTTGAACACAATTTTGAGCATCCATTTATTGATCAATTTCTGATAAATTCTTGTGGTCACATACATAAAAGAGACTGCAAACATGATTTGAGCCAATAACTTCCAGGAAACATGAACAATAGCTGAAGCTCTTTCCCCAGAAAGGTGCTCACCATGTGTTTCATTGTTGTACACAAATTATGAAGTGTGTGGATTTTGGGTGATTGAGCATAAACGGATGCAGATGCCATCTGGGTGAAATTGCTGGCCACCCGGTTCCTTTAGGGATAGTCGGAGGAGTTCCGGATAGAGGCCATTGCCCATAGATGCCATGCAAGACACCCACCACCACCAGGCCTCTTGCACCACGGAAAGGAGGAGGCAAGGGAGCAGCAACTGAAGAGGGCAATGACAAAATTTCATCGAGGGAATATGTCTAAGGCATGCGATGTCTTGGAGATAACCTCATTGGCACCGCCTAGACCTGAGGTATCGGCACAGCTACAAGTGAAGCACCGGAAAAAGGATTACCCAACTCCATCATAGATAGCAAAGATGGCACAACGGGCTCCTATGGGGTTCCAAGATGCAGATGGAGTACGGAGGGTTGTCTTGGACAGCAGCAAAGGTATGGGGATGGGGCCGTTGGGGCTTATGGTGGGCCAAATTTGTCAGGCGGTGGTGAGGGAAAAGCACCTGACCTGGCTATTGGTGCAGATACTCACCTCTTTTTGTCAAGGGCACCTCCATCCTACAACTTGTAGTTTCTTCGCAGCAAGTAGGCTCATTGCCTTGGCAAAGCCTGATTGTGGAGTGAACCGATCGCTGTGGGGGAGGTGATTGAACACTTGTTGTGGAGATGGATAGTGCATACGGAGAGGAATGAGTTGGATAGGGCTTTGGCATTGCTACAGAAGGCACTGGGAGTGTCGGCAGGGGGTGACACAGTGGTCCACGAAAACATGGAGCAGCAGGACCTGCAGGTGGAGTGGGTCATGCAGAATATCAATGTGAACAACGCATATGACTTTGTTGAACAGGCAGCCATCTTTGAGGTGGTACGGGGGAGGGGTTTTCAGCGGTTGATCCTAACACTGGCCCTCTTCTATGACCAGCTCTCGGAACTATACTAACAGGCAGGAGATCATCCGTGTGTGCTTTGATCACAGAAAGGGGTTTGACAAAGAAACCCCATCAGCCCCTTTCTCTATGCGTTGGCACAACAGGAGGCACTGGAGGCTGCACAGGCAGCCATTGGGGGGACAGGACGGGTGCTGGCATACATGGAAATAATGTACCTCCTGGGTCCGGTGCAGGAGTTGGAGATGACATCTCCAGTGCTACAGAAGGGATCGGTGGTCGTGGGAATAGAATTTTAGCGCTACAAAGTCCAGATGTACCCACTGCCAAGTGCATAACTGGTGCCGGGGGGTAGTGCGGGGATTCCAAGAGTGATGGATAGGATGGTTATCTTAGGGAGTCCGATCGGGATGGAGCACTTCTGCCAAGAGCATCTGGATGTGGCAGTACACAAGGTGGAAGAGATGTTGGAGACAGTCGTTGACAAGCCGGATGCCAAGGCTTTGTTTAGCATCATGAGGGAGTGTATCACATGCAGGCTTCAGCATCTCATGCATTTTTCCGCCTCAACAAAGTGGTGGACCAATCAATTGTAGCAATTTGACAAGAAGGTGGGTTTGTGTCTCCATCGGCTTCTGCGACTCAAGGATGTATAGGTGACCAGGAAGCTGTAGGTAGTGATCCATACCGAGCGGCAGGCGCGACATTTAATTCGGTTGGGGGACGTCACCCCCTCATGTTTTCATGCAGTCAACTCTAGTCCTGGCATGCAGTGAGATGCCTACTCCATGCATGGGGGCGTGTGGGGGTTGGAGAGGGCAAGGGAGAAGGGCGGAGAACATGGTCAAGGGGGCCCTTTGCAGATTTATGAGAACGGAAAGTACAAGGGTTTCCGGAAAAAGTGAACGGGAAGGTTCCAGAGTTGGTAGAGTACGAGTGAGGGAGCACCAAATGCCTTCTTTAGGACCTGTATGATACAGTCCACAAGTGACAGCTTGGGAGCTTTGCTCGATGTTGGCAGAAGACCTGGGAGAGGAGGAGGCACTCTCATGGTTGCAGTGGCTGGCGGCGATCCAGGGGGAGTACAGCAGAGACGGGCTATTGGGACATCCTCGGACCGTCAACGACTAGTACTACATGGCACCGGAGGATTGGACAGTGGCCTGCACGTTCTACCTTAAGCTACCGATTGCACACTTGTGCCACACACCGGTATGTACCTGTGCAGAGGGGAGCCAGTACACCCATTTTCCCCGCAGCAGGCCCTCTATTGTGTCCAGGGGGGGGGGGGCGGGGCACGAGGGAGGTCCATGAACTAGTGATGAGTGGGTTGGAAAGAATGGTACAAGAGAGCAGGATGGGGAGGGTGATAACTGAGCATGCGGGGCTGCTAAAAGAGGGGCATCCAGATATCATGTACTTTGATCCAGCTATAGGTGACATGCTCGAGATGGACGTGGTTAATACAAATCCTCAGTGGCCGAGTCTGTAGAAGGCATCTGCCGAGCTGCCGGGCTCGGCACTGGAGGATGCACTGATGGGAAAGGAGAGGAGGTATGGACAGTTGCGATGACAGGCAGAGCGCGATGGGATGGAGTTTTCATCCCCATGATGGAGACCTTGGGGGCCATTTTGAGAGGCCTCCGCAAGGTACTACGGACATCATTGGGGACGACCCAATAGAGAGTGGCTTGGCAGGGAGGTTCTGCATGGTGGACGGTTCCGTTGCATGCCCTCCTCAACCGGTACATGGCAGTAGCCGTCCAGCAGACACAGACACAACAGCAGTACAAACGGTGTGCAAAGCGGGCGGCTGACACTTCTCTTGACTAGGACATCGCGAGGGTGTGGATAGTGTTGTGTAAGAGGGATGAGAGGCCATCCATGCCAAATCTGTGTTTTTTTTAGCAAGGGTAGATTTGCAAGATAATCTTGTCACGGTAGAGATTTGGAGCTCAATTCCATGTTTTGGACTGAAGACTATGTGCTTGTGACATGGTGGCTTTTGTTTATTCTAATTCCACTCTCGTGGAGAACTCTGAACTTGATGTCTTTTACGTAAAACTCACGTCTCATGTGATGAGATTGATCTATCGACCTATCTGTCTATGTATTGACCTATCCATCGATCTAAAGGATGCGGAGGAAGTATGGACAGTGGCGATGCCATGCAGAGCACGATCACATGGAGTTTGTCTTCCCTCCAATGGAGACCTTAGTGACATTCTCATGAGGCCCCAGCAAGGTGCTACAAATGTGATCGGAGGCCACCCAAAAGACTATCTTGACAGGGAGGTACTAGGAGGGGGGTGGCGTTCCTGTTGCGAACCCTCCTCAACGAACGCATGGCAGTGGCTCTCTGACGGGCAAAGGTGCAGCAATTGCGACAGCGGGCCGTGGAGCTGGTGGCGGACACATCTCTTGACCAGGACATTGCCAGTGCATGGAGAGTGCTATAAAAGGGGGACGAGGGACCACTGATGGAGGATCTGTGCTTTGTGGAGCAGGAGTAGATAGGCAGGATGAACTTGTCCTGTTGGAGACTCAGAGTTTCGGGTCCATGTTTCGGACGATGCATTGTGCCCTTTGTGTCTATTGATCTTCCCTGGTACCAACGCGCGTGCAAACACTGTGTTTGTGGTCAACTTCTTGACCCAGTTCTCTCATTTTATGCATCACCTTCATCTTGAGGCGGCGTTGTGAGTTGTGCGCTACGTTCTGTCCATTCCCCATTGCGGATTGAGATTTTGTGTGCAGCCCTCTATCGTTGTCGACGGGTAGACAGACAGTGATTTGGCACAGGATTGCGGCACGTGCAGCCAAGCAGTGTTCATTTTCATCATGAGTGATACAATCGTCCGTTGGAAGAGTGGCAAGCAAAATTGTGTTGTGCAGAACTCGACTGAGGCCGAGTTTGTCACCTTGGGGGCATGTGATTGTGAGGTCGTAATCAGTGTTTACGCCAACCCATCCATTACATCACGCTTCGTTGTGAGAACAAGGGCTGCATTGCTTAGCCCAAGTGCGTGCATCACATTCGTACAGAGTACATCAAAATTGAGGATCACTTTGTGCATGAACGCATCACATGTGGTGATGTGCGTATGATTGGTATTGACACATGGCATTAGTGTGCTGACTTTCTCACAAAGGCCCTCTCCTGTGGCAAGATTGAAGTTGTAGTGCATGATGTTTGTCTTCAGTCCTTTTGTGGCAATCCTGGTTTAATTGTGCTTGTCTCTTCTACGTTTTGGCCCTCTCAGGGTCTCATGCCATCGGTTGTGGATCCTTGACACCTTGGTGGTTGTACTCCCTCAGTGGTTGTATCGTGTGGCACCTACGCGCCATGGGAGGGTCCTGGTGACCTCCAGACCTTCACCACTCACTTGCAGGCGCACTTCTATGGTTGACAGCTACACAGTCACTTTCAGCCTTGCATGTCTGGCTATCTGGTGCTCATAAGCATGATCTTGGTGGCCCGCTCTTGGGGTTGTGTTGTCTAATGGAAACTGGGGCAGCCCTCAGGGAGGTGATCAGGCTCACTAAGAGCCGCCTAGGCAGGACCAACTCTTTGTGAAAGGGGGTTGGAGGTTGCAGAGACACAAATTACGGAAGCAAATGTAGGTTTGCAGCAGACGTAAATGTATGACAACTCTTGAGTGAGGAAGTAAATTGTCACAACGTTCTAACAAGCCCTTATATGCCTCATTTGGCCTAAGGAGCACTAAGATACACTCTGTCAAAGTCTACCCTCTAGCACACTATCCTAGCCTAGCGGGATGAGCGGCAGTCACCTTGTCACACAAGAGAATTATGTCTCACACCACTTGGACGACCAACAATCGTGGTATGCACCTTCCTTTAAGTCTCTTGGAAGTCCTCCAGCTACCTTTTCTCCTTGAAGGCCGCTCTCAGCCGTCCTCGCCAATAATCATGCCGCCTTTTGAGCTCAAAGTGCTCAAGTCGTCACTTGAACCGGACCCATGGTCTCCAAACTTTGGAAATCCATATCTCACTCAAAATGGACTCTGTATCGAGTTCCGTGAAGTGCGTTGGAAGCTGTGAAACATCCTCAATGCAACTGTCATGCCAGATGATTTTTATACAGAAACCTCTTTTTGTCACTTTCTGGCACTCTCATATCCATCATTCTCCCACTTTGCGAGAATAGAAATCACACAAGTCCGTACTGTCCCCGCTGCTGCTGAAATCGGTGCGCTGCCAACGGCTTGGTCAGGAGGTCTGTCAGCATCATGGTTGAAGGGCAAAACTTGATTTGCACCACCTGCTTTGCCAAGAGCTCACGGATGAAGTGGTATCGCAAGTCGATGTGCTTGGTGCGGGTATGAAACTCGGCGTTCTTCGTCAGAGTAATGGCGTTCATATTGTCACAATAGATGGTGGTGGCTGTGGTCTGCCACTGTCCAAGGCTTGCTAGCAGCTCACGCTGCCACACAGCTTCCTTTGCTGCTTCATTGAGGGCGATGTACTCTACTTCGGTGGAGGAGAGGGCAACACACTCTTGCTTCTTGCTCCTCCAACTGATTGCACCTCCCCTGAGCACAAGCACAAACCCAGTGGTTGACCTCCTTGTGTCCAGGTCGCCTCCCCAATCTGCGTCACTGTAGCCGATGAGGATGGGACTGTTGTTTCCGTTGAAAGTGAGGCAAAGGCTGCTGCTGCTGTCGAGGTAGCGCAGCACGCGCTTGACCGCCTCCCAATGCGGCACGCCCGGATTCGCACAAAACTTTCTTAACACTCCCACTGCTTAACTGATGTCGAGGCGCGTGCCGACTGCTGCATACATGAGGCTTCGAACTGTTGCTTGGTACGTCACTGCTTCCATGCGGCTGCTCTCTTGCATGCTGCGGGGAGTCTGGGTCATGCTCAGCTTTGCTCCCACTTCCAGTGGTGTTGTTGCTTTGCGCGCTTCTGCCATGTTGAAGCGCTTGATGATGTCGCTCACGTACGTGCTCTACGACAGCTCCAAAGTCTGCTGCTGCCGGTCACGCTTGACCTGAAGGCCAAGGTACTAACTGAGCTCTCCCATGTCTTTCATGTGAAACCTGGCAGCAAGGAACTTCTTAACATCGTCCAAAAGAGACTTGGAGTCAAATGCAATGAGCAGATCATCCACAAAGAGCAAGATGATGATCTGGTTTGCCTCTTGTGTGCGCCCATAGACAGCATGGTTTGCTTCACAACGCACAAAGCCATGGCCAGCTAGCTGCTCATCCATCTTGTGGTACCATGCTCGCGGGGCTTGCTTGAGGCCGTAGAGGGCCTTCACAAGCTTGCACACCAAACCTTCCTTCCCTTCCATGACATACCCCTCCGGCTGCTCCATGTACACATCCTCCTCTAGGTCACCATCGAAAAATGCACACGTCACATCCATTTGGTGCACCTCCCAGTCCATAGCAGCAGTATGAACGAGGATCCCTCAGATGGATGGGAACTTAGCGACAAGTGAAAAGGTCTCATTGCAATCCACATACTCAGTCTGCGCATACCCGTTTGCAACCAACTCTGTTTTGTACCTGATAACCTTACCATCCGCACCACGCTTTCGCCTGAAGATCCACCGGCATCCGATCACCAGGCTGTGGTGTGGAGCCTCCTCGAGAGTCCAGGTGCCGTTCTTCATGAGCGCACCATACTCCCCATCTGTTGCGCCACGCCAATCTACCGCCTTGGCGCTGTGCATGGCTTCAACGAATGTGACTCGGTCATCGGTGACTGTCAGGAAGAGAAGCTCGAGGTAAGACGACTCCGTTGGTGGTGGAACGGTGCACAAGTTCACCAGCTCCTCCAGTGCCCTCTGTTTGCTTGCGAGGTGCTCGGATCACCTCAGCTGCTCCCCACTATCCTTTGCACCTTTGTGGAGGCATGCGGATCATCATGTCAGCTGCTGTGCATTGCTTTGCTGCTCCTACTCATCAGATTCCACTGCCAACTCCTTCTCCTTCTCAGCTCCATCCACCTCCTTGTCGTTGCCGCAGTCACTGCCATCTACCGCACCGCCCTCTTCTGCAACCGGTACTTCTCCCACTTCTGGTACAACTGCGAGAGCAAGCAGAACTGCCAACATAGGGCTCCAATTCCAGCCCTTCACTTCCTCTTGGAAGACCACGTCACGGCAGCAAATGATCTTGCATGCGGGGAGGTTGTTGAGGTGGTATCCCATGGTGTCGTAGCCGAGGAATGCGACCTTGACCAACTTTGCGTCCAGCTTGTTACAGCTACCGGTAGGTACGTGCACAAATGCGCCACACCCGAAGACTTTCAGGTGCGTCACAGTTGGCTTGCGTCCTGTCCACGCCTCCTCTGGTGTCACCAGCGGCACGCCGCACGTAGGGCTTCGGTTTCTTAGGTACACGCCGGTATTGACCACTTCCGCCAAAAAGGTTGGCGGGAGCCCCGCGTCTTGGAGCATGCTACGAACACGCTCCATGAGCGTGCGGTTCGTGCGTTCAGCCACGCAATTCAGCTGTGGTGTTCCAGGTAGAATGACCTCGTGCTTGATCCCACGATGCTTGAGGAAGGTGTGGAAGTCATTGGAGAGGTACTCTCCTCCACCATCGGTGCAAAGCACCTTCAACCGCCTGCCACTCTCATTTTGTGCGACAGCAATTGACACCTTGAAAGCATCAAAACACTCATCATTTCCAGCCAGGAACGACACCCACGTCTTCCTCAACTTGTTATCATTGAACGTGACAAAGTACAACTTGTCGGACAAGGATTGTGATGGCATGGGACTGCACAAATCAGAGTGAACGAGTGAGAGAAGCTCAGCCGCCCCCTTCCCCGCACCCGTGAAAGGAGCGCAGGCTTGCTTCCCTTCAATGCAGCTCTAACAAGCCGATGCACGAGGCTGCATCACCCCCTTGAGCTCCAGGCCGTAGACCATCTGCTGCATGGAGATGATGGCGCCAAAGCCGAGGTGACCGAGCCGGCGGTGCCACAGGCTGATGTCGTGTTTTCCCTTTCACGACGCCAATGCTGAGTCGGCTTCCTTCTCCAACTCCATGTAGAGGCTGTAAAGACCGTCCTCCTTGTTTGCTTTTGCAAGCACACGACCTGCACGGGCAGAGATGGTGTAGCCACCATTCTTAAAGAAAACTTGCACGAAGGTGCTTCGCACCGATGAAGGCGGACCTTGCGGCTGGAGTGGGAGCACGAAAGCAGTCCGACGCTTCCGCAAACAGAGCAGATTGAGAGAGTGGATTTGAGACAACTATCCAGGTCCTGCACGTCTCTGACAACATCGCCTTGTTCTGGATCATCGACTCGGGAGCCACGCGGCACATGACGTGTCGTTGGGAGTGGTTCATTGTCTACACCGCCATTGAGCCTCGTCTGGTGTACATGGGGGAAAATCATGTTTTGTGATTAAGTTGAGGGCAAGCACGTGGAACTTGATGTGAAGGGGGTGCTTCATGTTCCGGGGCTGGTAGCTAACCTCCTCTCTGTCTCATCTCTCATCTCTAAAGGCATGCAGGTTCGCTTTAAGAGTGGTGGGTGCACCATTTCTGCTAGTGCAGGCCGTGTTCTTGCAAAAGCGGACAAGGAGGACGGTCTCTACCGTCTCTATGTGGCGTCGGAGAAGGAAGCCGACTCAGCATTGGCGACGAGAGAGGGAAAAAACGACATCGGCCTGTGGCACCGCTGGTTTGGTCACCTCGGCTTTGGTGCCATCATCTCCATGTAGCAGACGGTACGCGGCCTGGAGCTCACGGGGGTGAAGCAGCCAGGTGCACCTGCTTGTGAGAGCTGCATTGAAGGGAAGCAAGCCCGTGTACCTGCAAAACCGAAGCCCTACGTGAGCCGTGCCGCTGATGACACCGGAGGAGGCGTGGACGGGAGGCAAGCCAACCTTGATGCACCTGAAAGTCTTTGGGTGTCGTGCATTCGTGCACGTGCCTACCGGCAGCCGTAACAAGCTGGACGCAAAGTCGATGAAGGCCGCCTTCCTCAGCTACGACACCATGGAATACCGCCTCTACAACCTCGCTGCATGCAAGATCATCCGTAACCGTGACGTGGTCTTCCAAGAGGAAGTGAAGGGCTGGACTTGGGCTGGACCTGGAGTCCTAGGCCAAATGAGACATAGAAGGGCTTGTTAGAAAGCTGTGACAATGTACTTTCTCACCCAATTGTCTATTTAGAAATTCGCATTCTCTGCAGACCTACATTTGCTTTCGTAATTTCTTTTTGTGCAACCTGCAACTCCCTCTCACAAACAGTTGGACCTGCCTAGGCGGCTCTTGATGAGCTTGATCACCTCCCAGAGGGCTACCCCAGTTTCCATCAGACAGGCTCCTCAATCGCAGCAAGCTGGTCAGAGAGAGACTTCACCATGTTGATGTAGTCAATCATGGATCCGGACTCTTCCATCTTCACAATGTGAAAGTGACGACGTAGATGCATGTTCATGAGTATTGAATTGGAAGCATAAGTGGACTCAAGCCTTTTCCAAACCTCCTTTGGCGTGAGGATGCCACAGACGAGGAGTTGCTACCGTTCGGCGAGGTGGAGGTAGATGGTTGCGAGTGTGCGGTCACGGTTCTTGCGGTAGGTACGGGCCTCGACAGGGGATAGGAAGCTTTCTTCTGGTTCCTTCTCCTTCTCATCCACCTGGCTCCAAAGACCCTTCTCCATCAGCACCATCTTCATGTTGTTGCTCCAGTTGAAGAAGTTCTTGCGCTCAAACTTGGCGATGTTGACGTCGGCCACCACAAAAGCGGATGTCGCCATGGTAGTGTAACGTTCAGCCCACAAACGGCTCTCTCACACAACAGGGTGCAAGGAATGCCTCAAGGATGAGACAAAGCCTTGTTCTAGCTCTGATACCACTAATAAAAACTGGGGCAGCCCTCAAGGAGGTGATCAGGCTCACTAAGAGCCGCCTAGGCAGGACCAACTGTTTGTGAGAGGGGGTTGCAGGTTGCACAGACAGAAGTTACGGAAGCAAATGTAGGTTTGCAGAGGACGCGAATGTCAGAATCAACTCTTGAGTGAGAAATTAAATTGTCACAGATTTTGAACAAGCCCTTACATGCCTCATTTGGCCTAGGGAGCACTGAGATACACTGTGTCAAAATCTACCCTCTAGCACACTCTTCTAGCCTAGCGGGATGAGCGGCAGTCACCTTGTCACACAAGAGAATTATGTCTCACACCACTTGGACGACCGACAATCGTGGTCTGCACCTTGCTTGGAGTCTCTTGGAGGTCCTCAAGCTGCCTTTTCTCCTTGAAGGCCGCTCTCAGCCGTCCTGGCCAATAATCATGCCGCCTTTTGAGCTCAAAGTACTCAGGCCGTCACTTCAACCCGACCCATGATCTCCAAGCTTTGGAAATCCATATCTCACTCAAACTGACTCCGTATTGAGTTCCGTAAAGTGCGTTGGAACCTGTGAAATATCCTCTATGAAACTGTCAGGCCAGATAAGTTTTATCAAGCAACCTATTTCTGTCACTTTCTGGCACTCTCACATCCATCATGGTCAATGATACTACATGTTCTCTTTCTTCATTTCACTGCAAATGGCTTTTTCTCATGCATCAGGTTCTTCTTCTGCATTTTCAGTTGGACAACCGAGCACCTCATACATTTCCCAGGTTCATTTTGCTTACTGTTTGTGACCTGTTCCGTCTCTTGTGGGTGATTAGATGTGTTTTGTCAGTGGCTTGGTGGAAACGATGTGCAGATACACACTCAGCTTAAGAGTATGTATCCCTCATTTTGTTCATATCGCAATTCCAATTTCTAAGGTTCCAAGCGTTTCTTCACCGCCTCTCCAACTTTTGAAGCACAATTTGCCCCATTGTGTCAACAATTACCCTCTCGCATCGACTGTTGCCTCGTGGGTTTGTCCTTTCTCTTACAGAGCCATTCCAGAAGTGCCGTTCATCATATGCATGTCATTATGATAGATCATTACAAATCAATATGGAAAATCATAAGGAGGCATCTGACTACTCCACAAGCTGCCAATGGAAAGAATGCCAGGTCAAGGGGAAGAACCGATGAAGGGGCTGGCGCAACAATCAAGACGTACCAATACCATGTGCTGAGTGCTAGGCACACATGAGAAGAAGCACTCACACGACCTAGGAGGCACCCGCTCTAACCCAGAATAACACCTACTCTAATGAGCAGTGCCCGCTCCAGCCTGGAAACATATATACCAATCTAGAAGCACAGGCAATCGCCAGAGAAAGGCCAAGCAGGAATTGGATGGTAGGCAGTGAGGAAAGCAAGTAGCTTCTCATTTCCTAGTGTTTTTTGCTGTTGGAAGGGAAAATGGAAAAAAACCTTGCCCTCTTTTAATTTACATTATAGGATGTAGGCTAACTCATGTTGTGTACTGCAGCCACTCTAAGCATTTCCTCTGGAATAAATGTATTGTCTGGCCAAGCAGCCTGCCGAACAGCAGCGACATTTGTTTGAGAGAGAGAGAGAGAGAGAGAGAGAGAGAGAGAGAGAGAGAGAGAGAGAGAGAGAGAGAGAGAGAGATAG
>SZWC01007485.1:32538-45875 GCA_023375785.1 Penium margaritaceum
TGAAGTACCCGAAGGTGGCTGAGTACGCCCGCAACGAATGGATGCGGCGTGGTGGGAGAGAGAGTGGGGCAACATCAAGTTCCGCCTATGCCGTCCGCCCTCAAGGTGGAGGGGGAGGCAAGAAGGGGAAGGGTGCTAACCAGGGCACCAAGAGAGGTGAAAACAAGGGGGAGTGCTACAACTGTGGCAAACAGGGCCACTATGCACGCAACTGCCCAAACAAGAAGTCGTACCAGCCCGGGAAGGGCAGGAAGAAGGGCACCCAAGCCATGATGGCCAGGGAGTCTACCGACTTGATTGATCCAGAAGTCACTGTGATCAACTCCGGATCAGGCCGCCACACACAATGCAACCGGGCGGCATTTTTCACCTACGGTGCCACCGAGTGGCGCATGACAGTGGCCAATGGCAAAACAGAGTTGGCCGCTGGTGAAGGCAATGTTCGCATTGAGTCGGTGGTGAACGGGAAAGTCATTCCATGCACCATCTACGACGTACTCCACATGCCCAACTTTGGGGCAAACCTGCTATCAGTGAGCCACCTTACCGACAAGGGGCTCGAGGTACTCTTCAACAAGAAAGAGGCTATCATCCGGAAGGAGGGAGATGGCGAGTTGATTGCGCACGGCAAGAGGGAGGAGGACCTGTACCTTCTTCGCACCAAGGCCCTTGCCGATGCGGTAAGGACTGACGCCGTCAACCTCGTGAAAAAGGATGAAGGAAATCCGGACCTATGGCACCGCCGCCTACGTCACATTGCTCCCTCAACTGTGAGGGACATGGCGAAGAAGGAAGTGGTGCGAGACCTTGAGGTCAAGGGCCTCGATGCAGCCAGGAATGACGTGTGCGAGCCATGCGTGGTGGGCAAGGCGACACGGCAGCCGTTTGATGGCAAAGGGACGCGTGCATCGGCGATGGTGGAGGTGGTCCACACTAACGTGTGTAGACCATTCGAGAGCTCCATCGGGGGCGCTTGCTACTTCGTTACCTTCATTGACGACCACAGCCGCAAGCTCTACCTCTACATCATCAAGAGGAAGAGTGATGTCCTGACTTGTATGCAAGAGTTTGTGGCGGCAGTGGAGCGGCAAACAAGCTTGAAGGTGAAGGCGTTCCGGAGCGACAACGGCGGCGAGTACGAGGGCTGCTCGGCATGGATGAAGAGCAAGGGGATAGCGTGGCAAAAAACTACACAACACTCTCCGTAGCAAAACGGCGTCGCCGAGAGGGCAAACCGCACCATCCTCAACATGGTCCGGTCCATATTGAGTGATTCCGGCCTCGCGTAGCAGTACTTGGGCGAGGCGGAATGGACTGCGATGTACATCATGAACCTGACACCGACGAAGCCGCTAAAGGACGCAAAATCCAAGGTGTGGAAGACGCCACAAGAAGGGTGGAGTAAGAGGAAGTTAAACTGTGGCACACCTCCGCACTTTTGGTTGTGTTGCACATGCTGTTGTGCAGGCACGGGAGGGGCGGGGCAAGCTGGACCCGCGGACTCGTCGGTGCATCTTTGTAGGGTACGAGAGCGGGAGCAAGGCGTACCGGCTATTTGACCCGCGCAGGCAGCAGATCGTGAAGAGTCACTACGTCACGTTCGACAAGGACAGCCGTTGGACGGACAAGGACGCGGGTCTCTCCAAGCATGGGGAGTGGCTGCCACTCCTCAAGGGGGAGACGCCAGAGGACGCAAAAGAGGGTGACGTCCCATCGGCTCCAGCCGGCGAGAACCATCCGGGCGATGTTGGAGCGGCTGATTTGCATTCAGCCGCGTCGGACGATGAGTCCGAAGCGCCGACAGCGATGGAGCTGAACGAGGAGGCGGGGAGTAAGCCCGCATCTCCACGGTCCCCGAGAGAAGGGGAGCAGGCCAGCGGTACGAGTGGCGCCGTGAGAGAGAAGTGGCAGCCTCAACAACAGCAGCACCAGAGAAGCGGACGCGCAAGGAGGACGGCAAAACGGTACGATGCCACGCAGGGCACCTAGACTGGGTTTGCTCGAGTGTTCTTTGTGCAAGAGGAGCCCGAGACCGTCAAGGAGGCGTTGCAACAGAAGGATGGGGCTGAGTGGGAGGGAGCCATAAAATCTGAGATCGCCTCCCACGAAGAGAACGGTACTTGGCAGCTGATTGATAGGCCGGAGGGCGCAAAAATCATCGGCTCCAAGTGGATCTTCAAGAAGAAGCCTTCCACAAAGGAGGGGAAGGTGGAGCGGTACAAGGCGCGGCTGGTCGCAAAGGGGTACGCCCAGCGAAAAGAAGAACACTACGACGAAACCTTCACGCCGGTGGCAAAGTTCGCCTCCATTCGCTCCATCCTCTCGGTGGCGGCCGCGCGCGACTACGAAGTCCACCAAATGGATGTAAAAAACGCATTCCTCAACGGAAACCTGGACAAGGAGGTTTGCATGGAGGTGCCGGAGGGGGTGGACGTGCCGCCGAGGAAGGTGTGCCAGCTTCGCAAGGCGCTCTACGGGCTGAAACAAGCGCCACTCATGTGGTACCTGAAAATGGACGGCTTCATGACCGAGCTTGGCTTCAAGCGCTGCAAGGCGGATCACAACGTGTACGTACGGAAGTAGCCGGGGTTGCGCCAGATCATGGCACTCTACATGGATGATCTCATCCTCGTGTCGTCGGACATGGAGGAGTTGGTGAACCTGAAGCGGTAGCTGGACGGTCAGCTCAAAATGACCGACATCGGCGAGCTCGAGTACTACCTCGGCGTCGCCATCAAGAGGGACCGCAAAGCATGCACGCTGGATATGGGGTAGGCAAAGTATGTGCAAAAGGTGCTCCGTTGCTACAACATGGAGGAGTGCAACCCCATGAGCACACCCATGACCACCACAAGTGAGTTGAGCTCGAGCATGGGCCCGAGCACGGACGAGGAGGAGGAGATGGGAAGTGTGCCATACCAGTCTGCGGTGGGGAGCATCATGTATGCCATGGTGGCGACGCGGCCTGACCTAGCCTCTGCGGAGGGCCAAGTGAGCCGCTATGTTGATGACCTCGGGCGGCTGCATTGGCAAGCGGTGAAGCGGATCCTCCGCTATCTCAAGGCGACAAAACATTTGCGGCTCGTGTTTGGAGGGGGTGCGCGTGATGACTCCCTCGAGTTGGTCAGCTACTCTGATGCCGACTGGGCTGGTGATGTGGATGACAGAAAATCAACGTCGGGGTATGTGTTTGTGCTTGGTGGTGCAGCAGTTTCATGGGAAAGCAGGAAGCAAGATTGTGTTGCACTGTGCAGCATCAAAGCGGCGTACATTGCGCTCGCGGAAGCCGCAAAGGAGGCGGTGTGGCTGCGTCGGCTGTTAAAGGAGATCGGCGTGCCGCAAAGGAAGCCGACGGTGCTCAACGTTGACAACATGAGTGCCATCAGCCTGACCCAGAACCCGGTGCTGCACAGGAGGACCAAGCACATCGAGATCCGACATCACTACGCGCGGGACTTGGTGGCGAAGGGAGATGCGGCTATTGTGCATTGTGGTACTAAGCGCATGCTCACCGATGCCATGCCCAAGGAACAGCCCAAAGACAGGCACAAAGAAAGCTGCCTGGAGCTTGGATTGCGCTGTGAGGTTTAAAAATGCTACAAGTTCCGAGGACAGGGCATCAAGGCTGCGGTGCAAGGGGGAGATTGTTGACATGGTGTGCCCCTTGCCATGAGTGCCGTTGATCGTACTCCCTGGTTCGACCACTGAATTGTGGCAAAACACATGATTTGACTTTAGATCTAGATTTATTGGATTTTTCCATGTAAGATCGAGCTTTGAATTGCTCGATTTGAGTGAGTATTCACAAAGTTAGCCTAGCTCGAAAAACGGGTGTTGGGTGGGTGGAATCTGGTACCCGCCATGGGTGGCGGGATATTCCACCGCCAGGGATCCGAATTCATTCCTAATGGCCTCCAAATGCACCAGGGGCATGAATGAGGTGACCATAAGGACCTCCTTGACCCGGATTAACTTCTTGTTGACTTCTGAGTGAAGAAAGGCGCTTCGACGGGTCATCGTCTAAGCGCCTCCCGTTGCCTAGAGTGTAAGGCCAGGTGGGCGGCTCCACCAAGGGTTACTTCGACGGCCGTAGCAGGGGCTCTACTGTTCCATTTTGGGCGTGCTTGGATGCGTTGGAAAGCTTAGATCATAGGCTATAAGGACCTGATGTAATCGGACTATGCTAAGTAACAAAAACGTGTTTCTATTCAGAACTACTGAATGCGACGAGTTCTGCCCACTCACATCCGTGATCCTTGTGCTCCACACTTTTCACCATTGGTGTCCATTGGCTGCCCAAACCTTGGTAGCGTGAGCCAGTGAGAGCTAGGCATCCTTGAGGGTGCCTCCATACCCACTAGAGCCAACACCATGGTCACCTATACATCCTCAAGTCACAGCAGCTGACGGAGAACCAAACCCACCTTCTTGTCAAATTGCTACAATCAATTGGTCCACCACTTTGTTGAGGCATAAAATGCATGAGATACTGAAGCCAGCATGTGATACACTTCCTCATGATGCTAAACACAGCCTTGGAATCTGGCTTGTGGATGACTGTCTCCAACATCTCCCCCACCTCATGCCACATCCAGATGCTCTTGGCAGAGGTGCTCCATCCTGATCAGACTCCCTAAGGTAACCATCCTATCCATCACTCTTGCAGTCCCCCCACTACCTCCCGGCACCAGTTCTGCCCTTGCCAATGGGTACATCTGGAATTTGCAACGCTAAACTTCCATTCCCACCACCGCCGATCTCCTCTGTTGCACTGTAGATGCCACCTCCAACTCCTGCACCTGACCCAGCAGGTACATGTTATCCAAGTATGTCAGCACCCGCCCTGTTCCCCCAAAGGCTGCCTGTGCGGCCTCCAGTGCCTCCTGGTGTGCCAACGCATAGAGAAAGGGTCTGATGGGGTTTCCTTGTCGAACTCCTTTCTGTGATCAAAGCACACACGGATGAGATCCCCCCTAGTAGTGTAGTTCCAAGAGCTGGTCGTAGAAGAGGGCCGGTGTTAGGATCAACCGCTGAAAACCCCTCCCCCGCACCGCCTGAAAGATGGCTGCCTGCTCAACCAAGTCGTATGCATTCTTCACATTGATATTCTGCATGCCCCACTCCTCCTGCTGGTCCTGCTGCTCCATTTTTTGTTGACTACTGTGTCACCCCCCGCCGACAGTCCCATTGCCTACTGTAGCGATTCCAAAGCCCTATCCAACTCACTCCTCTCCGTGTGCACCATCCATCTCCACAACAAGCGTGGAATCGCCTCCCCCACCGCAATCGGCCGCACTCCCCAATCAGATTTTGCCAAGGAAATAAGCCTACTTGCCGCGAAGAAACCTTAAGTTGTAGGATGGAGGCGCCCTTGACAAAAAGAGGTGAGTATCTGCACCAATAGCCTGGTGAGGTGCTTATCCCTCGCCCGACAAAGTTGGCCCACCATAAGCCCCAACGGCCCCATCCCCATACCTTTGCTGCTGTCCGAGTCAGACCTCCGTACTCCATCTGCATCTTGGAACCCCATAGGAGCCCGTCGTGCCATCTTTGCTATCTATGATGGAGTTGGGTAGTCTTTTGTCCAGTGCTTCACTTGTAGCTGCGCCAAGACCTCAGGTCCAGGTGGTGCCAATGAGGTTATCTCCAAGGCATCGCATGCCTTAGATGTATTCCCTCGGTGAAACTTTGTCACTGCCCTCTTCAGTTGCTGCTCCCTTGCCTCCTCCTTTCCGTGGTGCAAGAGGCCTGGTGGTGGTGGGCATCTTGCATGGCATCTATGGGCAATGGCCTCTGTCCAGAGATCCTCCCACTATCCCTGAAGGAACCAGGTGGACAGTAATCTCACCCAGTTGGCATCTGCATCTGTTTATTCCCAATCACCCAAAATGCACACATTTCAATATTTGTGTACAACACTGAAGCATATGGTGAGGATCTTACTAGGGAAATAGCTTTAACAATTGTTTATGTTTCCTGAAAACTATTGGCTTGATTCGTGTTTGCAGTCTCTTTTATGTACATGACCATAAGAATCTATCAGAAATTGATCGATTAATGGATGCCCAAAATTGTGTTGAAAGCATGTTTTCTAGATAACTTGTTTAGTGTTCTTTTCAAGTATGATTTCTCACATGATGACATGTTTTGTAGTTTTTGGATAACTAATGTTACGTTTGTAATTATGCTAATGACGCTGAATTATACCTTTTTCTAGCAACATACAATGCAAAGTTACTTTGTGGTTCTGGCACTCATGATGATCAAGCAGAATGTTACATGGTCGCAAGGATTTTTTATCGACGCTCGAGCTTCTCATCCCCCTTACGTAGTCGAAATGTATTGTGAGGATGTGTTTGGTAGTGTATCTTGTGAGAATAGAGCCACGACCTCAACGCAACAAACGGTGTCAAGAATGGTGGTCAAACAGCCATGTTAGGTTCAGATCTAGATCTAGGAGCAACGAAAAGGTACAAGAGTCCGAGTAACAGGAAACCCCCCTGTTACGGGTGAGGCTTGCTACTCGAGCCCCACCCGTCGGCCGGCGAGCGAAGCTCGCCGGCGAACAGCGAGGGTCGAGGGCGAACTCGGCCCTCGACCCTGAAAGGCGCGGCACTAGTCGCGCCTGTCCACACACGGCCTAGACTAGGCCGAAAATCAAACAAACCTATTCTAGTCCTGAAAAGCTACAATGTAAGGTCTCAAATAGGTCTGCAAAGCAATTGTACAGAATATCCTACTGCAAGTCTAAAGACTAAACTAGGTGATGGAGCAGGCATGGACCTACGGCTGGTGGATGACACATGACGGTGCGACCAAGGGGAGGGAGGCCATGCGTCATAGGATGTTGCCGCGTCTAGCATGGATCACCACCGACCGCCGGATCCGCATGCACTGCACGCCCACGGCCACACACAAGGCAGAAAATACATTTACAGGGTTATCACGCCCCCTTGGCCGAGGGTGCTGCATGCATGCAGCCAAGTTGATGAAGTTGTACAAGAAGAGTGTTGGAGGGTAGGACTTTGGTGAGGAAGTCTGCGAGTTGCTCATCCCCGCTCACACCACACACTTGCACCACGCCAGCTTCCACTGCCTCACGTACAAAATGGTGCTCAACACTTATATGCTTTGTGCTTGGGTGCAGCACACCATCATTGGCTGTGATACGACATGCACCTGAGTCGTCACTATGCAGTGGTACAGGTCCCACAGTAATGCCCAATTCTCCTAGCAGCCTGAGCAACCATGTGGCTTCACACGCTGCCTCGCCCAACGCCACGTACTCTGCCTCAGCTACACTTCGTGGAACACATGACTGTTTGGCACTGCACCACGAGACAGTTGTGCCCCACATGCGAAACACATACCCGCCCCTACTTTGTACTTGTCTGTCTCGTGCATAATCACTGTCACAGTACCCATCAATCAAGATGCCCGTGCCGAAAGTGAAGACAAGACCCAGCGACGTAGTGTCAAACACATAGCGTAACAGCTTGAGCAATTCCTTCTGATGCGTTGTGCGGGGTTGCTGAATGAACTGGGCCAAGGTGTTTACAGCACATGAAATGTCGGGTCGTGTGGTGGAGGAGAGGTAGGTAAGGCTGCCAATGATCTGTCTATAGAGGGTAGGATCAGTATCGGGGCCATAGTCTGTGGTGTGTGCGTCAAGAAGGTGAGCATACACGTTGGGACTCATGGGAGAATGTTGGCGCGGAAGGTGATGGACCAAGGAGTCAAACCGTGCCGTGAGTTGTGCAATGAACCGACCCTGTTGTAGAGTGAGTGTGCGTGCGGCTCTGTCACGTGTGATTGTCATGCCTAGGAAGTTGTGTGCCTCTCCTAGATCTGTCATTTGGTAGTGCGCGGTGAGTAGTGCCTTGGTGTCCTGGATGAGGGAAAGTGAAGGGGAGAGGATCAAGAGATCGTCAACATACACAATGAGAGCAACAGGAACATTGTTGACCCAACGAATGAACAAGGAGGGGTCAGAGGTACTTTGCATGAACCCTCCGCCCTCCAATGTGCGACGTATCTCCTTGTTCCAACATTGTGGTGCCTGTTCTAATCCATACAATGCTCTCAACAAAAGCCACACCCGGTCAGTGCCATCGTCAAAACCTGGTGGTTGTTCCACGTACAGTTTCTCATCCAAGGGACCATTCAAGAAGGCATTTTTTACATCCATTTGATGAACCTCCCAGTCCTCGTGGGCTGCGACCCCAAGTAAGACACGACTGGAGGTGTACTTTCCCACTGGAGCATAGGTGTCTGTAAAATCTCAACCGGGTACTTGGTGAGAACCTTTGGCCACAAGGCGCACCTTGTATTTCTCCAAAAGGCCATGCAAGTCCCTTTTGACCTTGTACACCCACTTCAAGTCAATAGCCTTCCGCCAAGGTGGGAGTGGGACGAGCTTGTAGACTCCATGCTCAAGCAGGGCATTCAGTTCGTCGACCATCACCTTTTCCCACTCAGCCGCATCAGGGCGACCCCTTGCCTCTTCGACGGTTAGTGACTCTGTGAGGGGTGCTGTACTAGCGGCTGGGCTGACGGTGTGATAAAACTGTCTGAAGTTGACTCTTGCAACATTGTGCTGTGACCGACGGACCGGGTTAGCCTGTGGGGCAGCGTCTGTGTCCGGTATGGAGGAGGACACAGGAGTATCTGTTGTCGTATGCGTGTCAGTTGACCCGGATGATGCCTCGTGGGCATCACCAGTCCGGTATGTGGACGCTGGCCATTCTGGCTGCCCTCTGGCAACAGGGAAAAAAACTGGAACACTAACATACTCTGGGTAGCGGTCAGGAGCTGTAAGTGTCGGTGCCTGTTTGAGGGTTTTGAAGGCCTTGTATGGCATGTGCTCCAAGAATGATGCATCCCGACTCTCAACAAATGAGTGATGGACAGGATCCCAAAATCTCCATGCTTTAGATGCATGAGAGACACCAACAAAAACACACCATTGGCCGCGTGGACTCAGTTTATGACTCCGTTGGGGTTTTGCAAACCACACACACGCCATCGTGCCCCACACTGGAGCGGGACGCAAATCAGCCTGTTGTTTGAACCATCGTTCCCATGGGGTGAATGTCTTTGGCAAGGGACCCTGGGGCACCCGATTCCACACCCATGTAATGTACTTCACGACCTCTTCCCAGAACCCAAAGGACAAGCCCGACTCGGCAAGTAAAGTGCGCAGTGCGTCCCCCAGCGTTCTGTGCCACCTTTCAGCCACTCCATTTTGTTGTGGAGTGTATAGTGCTGCCGTTTGATGCACAATTCCCTTAGCCTTAACCTCTGTTTCAAGAGGACCAAAGAATTCCCCACCCCGATCCGTGCGCAAAATACGTAGAGAGCAACCAGTTTGACGTTCAGCCAATGGAATCCACTCCATGATTGCTCGTTGTGCGTCTGCTTTGATTTTCAACAGAAAAGCCCAAAGGAAACGACTGTAGTCATCTGTGAGTGTCAGTATGTACTGTGACGCATACTTCACAGAGGGAACTGGCATGGGTCCTGTGAGGTCTGCATGTACCAGTTCTAGTGGTTCCTTACTCACATGTTGAGACACGGGAAAACTCTGTCGGCGTGCTTTACCTTCTTGACAGTCTAGACAAGCTGTCGCCTTCAACCCATGTGGACAATCTTGATAGCTCAGACCATGAGCAGGTTGATGTTTCAGCACATCAGTGATCAGTTCTGTGTTGATATGAGCCAGACGCCGGTGTATGAGGTCTGTGTGGTGTGGGTCCGTGGTGGTCATCACATGTGCTTGTGCTCGGTCTGATGGAAAGGCGAGAAACAGTGTCAGTCGGTACAAGATGTCATTGTGGAGTAACCCATCAGCCAGCAATTCCCCGTTCGCACCATAGATCATGCACTTCTGATCACGCATAAGTGTGGACATGCCCGCTTGTCTTTCCAACTGCCCCCCCAACAGCGGGTTCACCTTTAATCGAGGGACATACAAGACACCAGTCAGCCACATGACCCCACCCGGCGCTTGTAGCGCAACAGTCCCAACGCCCTCAACCCTCAGCACCTCCCCAGAGCCAGTCCAAACACCATGCACATCATGCGTGGCATACAACAATACAAACAGGCGACGATGCGTGGACATATGGTGTGAGGACGCTGTGTCAAGCAGCCATTCGTGCATGGGCAGTGTGTGCGATGTGGTCACATGTGTGTGCCCAAGTCGCGGACCTGGGTGCTGAGTGGTGGCTGAGGGCTCTGGCGGGTGTAACTCTGGAAGCGCCCCCAGAGAGATGCCAGTAGACTCAGCCTCAACCGCGTCGTAGATGCGCTGGGCCCACTCCGGCACTGGAACTGGTGTCGTGGTGAACGGTGAGACATAGTAGGGCCCAGGATATGCGAATGGTGCCGCGACTGGCTGCATCTGCAAGAACTGCCGCTGCTGCCACTGTTTCTGCTACCACTGCTGCCGTTGCCAGGGGGACAATCCCATCGTGGCTGCTGCCACTGCCTGGCCTACATGCTGTCCAGGTACGTTTGGTCCTCCAGGCTGAATGGGTGGTAGGTAGACCGGGCGGAACTGCTGCTGCTGAGGTGGCTGCTGCCACTGCTGCTGCTGCCACTGATGCTGATGCGGCTACTGCAGCTGCTGCCTCGCCATCATTTTATGTTGGAGTGTGGGACACCTACGCCAAATGTGCCCGGTCTGGTTACAATAGCTGCACCGCTGTGCCTCACGGCCGCCCCCGCGGCCCCCACCACGACCACCACCGCGACCGCCACCTCGGCCTCCACTGTCATGGGACACTCAGCCACCGCCCCAAAGGTCTCCAGTTTGCGCATACGTGTTGTGAGCGGCAGCTGCAGCCGCTGCTGAGGTACTCTGGTGTGTTTATGCGGTTGGTATGGTAGAAGAAATGTCGTGAGCTTTGCATTTCAGAATTTCTTCGTAATTCCAAAGTTGCTCAAAGACGGTTGAGAGGTCAATGTCCTCGATCTCGGCCACTGGATGGCTACGAAAGATGTCACGCCAAAATTCCTTTTACTGTTCACCGAGGTGGAGTAGCACCACGTCCAACCACTCTAGAATAGAGCAGGGCGCACCAAGGCTGAGCAGGCGTCAGCGTATGTCCATCACGTCGTCCCACTACTTGGTGATTGGTGCTCCAGGCTTAGGGTATAGGTTGCGTAGCCGGTCTCGTAGGGTCACGAAGAGTGTCATGCCCTGCTCCTCATGGTGGGCGGAGAGGTGCCTCCATGCGTCGTGCGGTCGAGGTGCGCCGCTACGAGGGTTGAAAGGGTCTTCACCCTTTCCCCCAAACCGGAAGTGGCACAGAGCGTGCGACTGATTATCTGTGAGAGCACGGAGTAGAGAGTTGAAGGCACGCAGCAGCACGTGGTCGCTTACGGCATCCGGAGGCGGTTTGAGGTAGTACTCCTCCAACCCATGCTCCGCCGCCCAGGACAGGAAGAGATCCTTCCAGGCGAGGAAATCCCTGCTGCCCAGCTGCGGCGGAGAGAGTTCCTGCTGTCCGAGACCTAGCTGCGCCATGGCCACGGCGGTGAGAGTCACGGCCGCCTGATCGCCGTTGCCGCCGCCCTCTACTTCACTCATGATGACTTTCGACTTCTGTCCTACACTCCTATAGCCTCCTGGAAGGTAAGAAAGCACACCTCCATGGCTCAGATGAGTGAAGACGGGCCGGACAAATTTCGGCAGCAATTCGTCGGGCCCACTTTGGGCCCAGATTTCTGCCGAGAGCCCACAGCTCTATAGGAAACCGCCAAGGTAGTCCCTGGACCCTGCACAGCCACCCCAGCCACCCCAGCCGTTTTGCCCAACCCAAGAGACACGGGTGAGCACTCCGGGGTGAAGAGGAGGGGCGTGGACGAGGAGAGAGCCGCTTGCGCCCTCCCTTATGCCCTTCCGATGTGCGCGACGGCCTGTTTGGCCTCGCGCACAGTCCCTGGACGCCTTTGCCACCTTCTTGTGGCCTGTGCGCCCCCCTGGACCTCGCCGACCCTCGCCAAACTTGCGAGCCTATGGCAGCCGCCACTTATTTTGGCTCCTACGGTTGGCTATCTTACGTCTTAGGCCCTAGACATAGCTCTGATACCATGAGAATAGAGCCACGACCTCAACGCAACAAACGGTGTCAAGAGTGGTGGTCAAACGACCATGTTAGGTTCAGATCTAGATCTAGGAGCAACAAAAAAGTACAAGTGTCCGAGTAACAGGAAACCCCCCTGTTACGGGTGAGGCTCGCTACTCGAGCCCCACCCGTCGGCCGGCGAGTGAAGCTCGCCGGCGAACAGCGAGGGTCGAGGGTGAACTCGGCCCTCGACCCTGAAAGGCGCGGCACGTAGTCGCGCCTGTCCACACATGGCCTAGACTAGGCCGAAAATCAAACAAACCTATTCTAGTCCTGGAAAGCTACAATGTAAGGTCTCGAATAGGTCTGCAAAGCAACTGTCCAGAATATCCTACTGCAAGTCCAAAGACTAAACTAGGTGATGGAGCAGGCATGGACCGACGGCCGGTGGATGACACATGATGGTGCGACCAAGGGGAGGGAGGCCGTGCGTCATAGGATTTCGCCGCGTCTAGTGTGGATCACCACCGACGACTAGATCCGCATGCACTGCACACCCACGGCCACACACAAGGCAGAAAATATATACACAAGGTTATCATCTTGAAGGGGGAAATTTTGTACACGTGTATTAAAGCACTTATGTACATTTTGGTGTATGTTTGGGATACACTCCCTGATGGACTCCCCCAATACTGGAAACAAAACTTAGAAGTGTTTTTTTTTCTTTCTTTCTATACCAGCTACACTTCCTAACACACTCCCCTAACACACTTGAGAGGTTGCAGGGGGGGGCTCAACATCCCCCTCTCCCAAGTTGTGAGTACATTGCTGGGGTGTATCAAAGAGTGTATTGGATGGTTGGTCTCTTAATGCACTCGTGGATTCTGCGGTGATTAAGTATGATAAATACACAAGTGTTTTTTCTTTGTATTCATTCTACACATTCCAATGAATTCCCCCAATACACTTGGGGGCTTCGGGAAAGGGGGGTTCGACGTCCCACCCCCTCCTAAGTCAAGAGCATATGGAAGGGTGTATTGAAGAGTTGGTGTTTTCATGCACATGTGTATTCTACAGAGATAAATCATTTAAAAAAACAAGAATTGTTTCCTTGTGGACTAGATACACATCCCAATACACTCCCCAAGTACACTTTGGGGTTTTGGGGAGGGAGGGGGGGGCTGGACATCTCTCCCCCCCAGGTCGTGAGTGTATTGGGAAGGTTATCTTGGAGAGTGTATTGGGGGGGGGGGGGGGGGGGGG
>SZWC01007485.1:45931-68323 GCA_023375785.1 Penium margaritaceum
GGGGGGGGGGGGGGGGGGGGGTCGGTACTTTGATGCACATGTGTATTCTGTGGAGATAATGTATGGAAAAAAGACAAGTGTTTATCTCTTTGTGTATCAGCTACAAATCAACATACACTCCCCCGATGCACCCGGGGGGATTGGGGAAGATGGGCTTGACATCCTGACCCAAACATCAGGTAAGTCCGTTGATGACTTTTTTAGAGAAACAAAGTCACCCCTTACGCACATAAAATGACTAGGGAACGTTTACAACAGGAAATTTGATCCACTTCAATATTGAAGGACATGAATTGGCAACCAAAAAGCTAAAGCGTACATAGTGAGTTTCTTCATACATGTATCAGACATACTTAAATCAAAAACATTACAAGTTTTTTTACACGTACTACCCCTCTGTTCACAATTGAACTAATGGTCTTACAAGTGTATTCACCTTTATTAACTTCCAAGTAAGATACTACACGTGTTCAGACAAACGTAGAGTAGTGTATTAAAAAAGTATGATTAACCATAATTCTCTATGCCACACCTATGCTATGTAATTTCTTGAGGATGAGGCTCGGCATCGCTTGGAGCAGGAAAGGACCTGCGGCGTTCATGAAGTTGGAGGTTTGTCGCACCATGGGCACTGGCACCATTGGGCAAATGGTAAGCACTGCACATGCTGGGATCCGTGAGTAGACAAAGGGAAAAAGGACCTCTACACCATACAGTCGTCCCCACTCTTACCCCTCTATCCATTGCCATAGGCACTTCCATTGGTGACCACTGTTCTCTCCCTACCCGCCCGTGGCCCATCGCGCCTGCTGCTACTCGCCTCTACTTGTGGCGTCCTGTTGAAGTCCTCTCCCTCCTCTGTGCGCACCCTATAGATCTACATCCGTTTGTCTTGTTCCTCCTCTGCCCTCTGTAGTGCCTCTCCGGGATCCCACCATGGTCCATCCGGTAGTGATGTGTGGCACCCTTCTCAGTCAGAGCTGGTTTTCTTGTGGTCTCCCAGGCCCACTGTCCTGCCACTACGTACCTCCACCGCCAACCCCCGGTCCCACGACCTCTTTTTGTCATTGTTTGGTGCCCCTGTCTGTCATCCGATCCTTCCTCAACTCTTGGTCTTGTTTTGGCTCTCCTCTCTCATTGCTTCAGCATGAAAAGCTATCCAAGGAACCATCCCACCATTGTGTCTTTGCCATCCCTCTTGCTCTCCTGGGCTTTTGGTCCACAGTCAGGGTCAATTCCTGCCCATGGCCCCCTTGGTGACTCCCTAGCCTTCAGTGGGCATCCTCCACCACGAGGTGGACCCCCGGACTGCTCCTCATTCAACCAATCTCCCTGTGATTTGGATTCTCCCACCTGGCTCTGCTTTCTCTCATGCTGGGCTCGCTTTTCCTGGGCGTGTTGGCCTCCTACTCACTGGATCTGCTGTGCCTCTTGCTGCGTGCAAGGGAGAGATGTGTTGAATATGTTTGCCCCTTGTTCAGTGTTGTAGGAAGGATCAGGAATGCTTTGCCCCTTATGGAGGCATGACACCTGGATCCATTTTAGGGTGACTCAACTATGCGTTGTCTCATGTGGGATATGACTTGTGAGTGTAGCATACGGGCGAATGGTTAACTTGGCCATTTTGTTGATTTGGCCAAGAGGTGAAAGGTCATGAGTTTGATCCTGGTCCCATGCACATCTTGGTTGTTATTGAAGCTTCCAAGAAACAAAATTTGTAGCTTCCTGGAAGCTACATGGTTAGTCTGTCACCCTGGCACTAGGATGCTTATGTGTCAAGCCCACAGCGCAAGTCTATTGGTGATGTGGCTGGATGAGGCCACTTCTTAGGAATGTGATTTTGAGTTCTACGACTTGACAGATAGCTGTACAAGGACTTGTTTTGCATGCTGATCAGTTAACACTTGCTTGAATCTCTCTTGCGTATTGACAACTTCAGCTCTTCTTGAGATGTAATGCTGAGGCATTCATAATCTTCAAGGTGAAGTGTATGCCTGATTATCTTGGGATGCATGACACATGCCTGAAAATGAAGAAGGTGTAAGAACCTTTGCGAGCTTTTTTATTTCGTCGCTTTTCTGCTAGAGGTGGTTAGGTCAATATCTAATAAAGGGTTATAGGTCCACGCCTCTGGTAAGAGAAGATTCACGTTTACAACTTAAGTCACAAGCAGTGAGAGTGCCTTCGCTCTCACCCAGCTTCTCTGTTTATAGGTCAACATCAGCAGGGTTGGAATGGAATACATCTGCACCATTCCGCCTTGGAAGCTGACATCAGCCTACATCAGCCTACATCAGCCTTCATCAGCCTACATCTGCTCGCAACGGCCAATGTGAACAGGGTAAGCAGTTTCCTCTTCTCACAAACTTCCTAGAGCGACCTCAAACACAAGTGCATTGGCATCAACAACAGGTGTAGAAGCTGTAATAGTTGTATTTATTGGGATGGCAGTGAGAAGGGAACCAGGGAACCATTCTCCCATCCTTAGGTTTTTTGGAGAGGGGTTTTATCTCTAGAAATGGCAGTTTGAAATCATTATGAATGATAGAGACTTGCTAGGATGTTTTGATAGAACCATACCAGCAACAAAGGAGGAGGGTTCTGACTTTGGAGCATGGGCCAAGGTCAACAAGAAGGCTCTCGTTGTTCTTGTGTCCTCCACACAGCCCTCAGTACTTTCACACATTTGCAATTGTATAGTGCCAGCTGCAACGTATGCCAAACTTGCCAAGGTGTTTCAGTCCTTCTCAATTACCAACATTCTCTTCATTCTATCGAGCCTCATCAGCATGAGGCTCGGTGAAGGTAAGGATGTCTCTACCTTTATGCAAAATTTCGATACGCTCTTGCAAGGCCACTGGCATGGGGTGCGATCTGAAATCTGATATATAGACCAATGTTTGTTATGATGTTGCCTTAGAGCTGGGGTCCCATGATCACAGTGTTTGAAGGGTGGACAGCAAAACAAGTTTCCTACACCACCGTCTCAGAGTACGTGCAGAATAAATCCATACTTCACAGCAGCAGTGAAACAAACATGGCTTCCTTTGCCTCACAGAGTAGAGATACCTTCTACAATACCTCCTGCTCTGGATACAAGGGAAATAACAGCACTTGCAACAGAGGAAGGGATCCAAAGAGGCAAGAAAATTTCCATAACTGTGGCAAGGTTAGAAATTGGGCTCGAGACTGCAGGTCACCCACAAAGGAGGGAGGAGATGGGGATGAATGAAGAGGAGAAAATGGTTGGAAGGATCCCACAAGCTTGGTGGCTGAGTGTGCTTCCAACAAATGGGGGGAAATTCTTAGGTCAGGAGCTTACGGCCTTGATTTAGGGACAAACAAGCACACTACTTATGGGAAGAGCGACTTCATCTCTCTTCGTCCAAGAAACACAAACTTTAGAGCTGCCATCGGCAAGGTTGAGGCAGCTGAGGGGATTGGCGATAAGCTGGTCACAGTGGGTGTCAAGGATGCAGAATCCGACCTCAATCCGACCTTTACAGCCAACATGTTCTCCGTCTCTAAGATAACTGACTATGACATGGCAGTCATCTTCATAGAGAAGGAAGTAGTGATAGTTCCTACCAATGACATCAATATATCATACTCTTCCAAGAAGGTTGTTGCACAGGTCCCTCGCATTGATAATCTATACGTCTTGCAAACGATGATGACAAAATCGAAGGATGAATCTTCAGCCGAGAGTGATGGTGAGGAGAGAAGCGATGTAGAGTCTCATGAAAAAGGGAATGTTGGATCAGGGGAATTAGTGGCATGGAAGATTTAGCAACAAAACCGGAAGCAAAAGCAGCCACCAGGGCTGTTCATTCTAGCCAGCACACAAATGGATATGAGAGTGCCAGAAAGTGACAAAAATAGGTTGATCGATAAAAATCATCTGGCATCACAGTTGCATAGAGGATGATTCACAGGTTCCAATGCACTTTACAGAACTCAATACGGCGTCTGTTTGAGTGAGATATGGATTTTCAAAGTTTGGAGATCATGGGTCGGGTTCAAGTGACGACCTGAGCACTTTGAGCTCAAAAGGCGGCAGGATTATTGGCCAGGACGGCTGAGAGCGGCCTTCTAGGAGAAAAGGCGACTAGAGGACCTCCAAGAAACTTCAAAGAAGGTGCAGACCATGATTTTTGGTCGTCCAAGTAGTGTGAAACATAATTCTCTTGTGTGACAAGGTGACTGCCGCTCATTCCGCTAGGCCAGGAGAGTGTGCTAGAGGGTACACTTTGACAGAGTGTATCTATGTGCTCCCTAGGCCAAATGAGGCATACAAGGGCTTGTTAGAAAGCTGTGACAATTTACTTTCTCACTCAAGAATTTATTTATACATTCGCACTCTCTGCAGACCTACATTTGCTTCCGTAATTTCTGTCTGTGCAATGTGCAACTCCCTCTCACAAACAGTTGGTCCTACCTAGGTGGCTCTTAGTGAGCGTGATCACCTCCCTGAGGGCTGCCAAGTTTCCATCAGTTGTATCAGAGCAATAACAAGGCTTTGTCTCATCCTTGAGGCATTCCTTGCACCCTGTTGTGTGAGAGAGCCGTTTGTGGGCTGAACGTTGTACTACCATGGCGACATCCGCTTCTGTGGTGGCCGGCATCAACGTCGCCAAGTTCGAAGGTAAGAACTTCTTCAACTGGAGCAACAACATGAAGATGGTGCTGATGGAGAAGGGTCTATGGAGCCAGGTGGATGAGAAGGAGAAGGAACCAGAAGAAAGCTCCCTACCCCCTGTCGAGGCGCGTACCTACCGCGAGAAGCGTGACCGCGCCCTCGCAACCATCTACCTCCACCTCGCCAAACAGCAGCAACTCCTCGTCCGTGGCATCCTCACGCCAAAGGAGGTTTGGAAAAAGCTTGAATCCACTTATGCTTCCAAGTCAATTCTCATGAACATGCAGCTGCGTTGTCGCTTTCACACTGTGAAGATGGATGAGTCCGGATCCATGATTGACTACATCAACATGGTGAAGTCTCTCTCTGACCAGCTTGCTGCGATTGAGGACCCTGTCAAGGAGCGTGTGCTCATGTTAACCATCCTCTCTGGCCTTCCTAGCAGCTGCACTCCTCTCATTGTTGCCCTCGACCAGCGTGGCGACAAGCTCTCCCTCAATGATGTGGAGGAGAGCCTGCTGTTTGAGGAGGAGCGGCGCAAGGGNCCAAGTCAATTCTCATGAACATGCAGCTGCGTTGTCGCTTTCACACTGTGAAGATGGATGAGTCCGGATCCATGATTGACTACATCAACATGGTGAAGTCTCTCTCTGACCAGCTTGCTGCGATTGAGGACCCTGTCAAGGAGCGTGTGCTCATGTTAACCATCCTCTCTGGCCTTCCTAGCAGCTGCACTCCTCTCATTGTTGCCCTCGACCAGCGTGGCGACAAGCTCTCCCTCAATGATGTGGAGGAGAGCCTGCTATTTCAGGAGGAGCGGCACAAGGGAGAAGAGAGCAGAAGCGGACTGGACGTCACTCTCATCACCAACTCTGGTCATGGGGGCGGTGCTGTACCAACCAGGGGCAACAGCGGAGGAGGGAAGAAGAAGGGGAACTGCTACTACTGCAAGAAGCCATGCCATTGGGCGCGCAAATGCCGAAAAAAGAAGACGGACCTTGCGGCTGGAGTGGGAGCGGGAAAACAGTCCGAAGCTTCCGCAAACGCCACAGATTGGGGGAGTGGATTCGTGACAACCTTCCGGGTCCTACACGTTTCCGACAACACCACCCTGTTCTGGATCATTGAACCAGGAGCCATGCGGCACATGACGTGTCGACGGGAGTGGTTCATTGTCTACACCGTCATTGAGCCTCGTCGGGTGTACATGGGGGACAACCATGTGCAAATGGCGGTTGGGGAGGGTGAGAATGTGTTTTGTGCTTCCGTTGAGGGTAAGCACGTGGAACGTTGTGTGAAGGGGGTGCTCCATGTTCTGGGGCTGGCAGCTAACCTCTTCTCTGTCTCATCTCTCATCTCTGAAGGCATGCAGGTTTGCTATGAGAATGGTGGCTGCACCACCTCTGCCCGTGCAGGCCATGTGCTTGCAAAAGCAAACAAGGAGGACGGTCTTTACCGCCTCTACGTGGCGTCGGAAAAGGAAGCTAACTCAGCGTTGGCGGCGAGAGAGGGAAAACACGACATCGGCCTGTGGCACCGCCGGCTCGGTCACCTCGGCTTTGGCGCCATCATCTCCATGCAGTAGATGGTCCGCAGCCTGGAGCTCATGGGGGTGAAGCAGCCTAGTGCATCGGCTTGTGAGAGCTGCATTGAAGGGAAGGAAGCCCGTGCTCCTTTCGCGGGGGAGGGGAAGGGGGCGGCTGAGCTCCTCTCACTTGTTCACTCTGATTTGTGCTGTCCCATGCCATCACAATCTTTGTTCGACAAGTTGTACTTTGTCACATTCATTGATGACAAGTCGAGGAGGACGTGGGTGTCGTTCTTGGCTAGAAAGGATGAGAGTTTTGATGCTTTCAAGGTATGGATTACTGTTGCACAGCATGTTAGTGGCAGACGGTTGAAGGTGCTTCGCACCGATGGTGGAGGAGAGTACCTAAACAACGACTTCTGCACATTTCTCAAGCGTCGCGGGATCAAGCACGAGGTCACCCTACCTGGAGCACCACAGCTGAATGGCGTGGCTGAACGTGTGAACCCCACGCTCATGGAGCGTGTTCGCAACATGCTCCCAGATGCGGGGCTCCCGCCAACCTTTTGGGCAGAAGCGGTCAATACCGCCGTGAACCTGAAAAACCAAAGCCCTATGCACACTGTGCCGCTGATGACACCGGACGAGGCGTGGACAGGATGCAAGCCAACATTGACGCACCTGAAAGTCTTCGGGTGTGGCGCATTCGTGCACGTGCCTACCGGCAGCTGTAACAAGCTGGACGCAAAGTCGATGAAGGCCGCCTTCCTTGGCTACAACACAATGGGATACCGCCTCTAGAACCTCACAGCACGCAAGATCATCCGCAGCCCTGACATGGTCTTCCAAGAGGAAGTGAAGGGCTTGACTTGGAGCCCTATGTCGGCAGTCCCGCATGCTCCCGCACTTGTACCAGAAGTGGGAGAAGTACCGGTAGCAGAAGAGGGCGGTGCGGAAGATGGCGGTGACCGCGGCAATGACAAGGAGGTGGAGGGAGCTGAGAAGGAGAAGGAGCTGGCAGCGGAACCTGATGAGGAGGAGCAGCAAAGCAACACGCAGCAACTGCAACGACGGTCCGCACGCCTCAAAAAAGGTGGAAAGGACAGTGGGGAGCCCCTGAGGCGATCCGAGCGCCTTGCAAACAAACAGAGGCCGCTGGAGGAGCTAGCGAACTTGTGCACCGTTCCACCACCAACGGAGTCGTTTGACCTCGAGCTTCTCTTCCTCACTGTCACCGATGACCCAGCCACATTTGCTGAAGCCATGCACAGCGCCGAGGCGGCAGATTTGTATTGCGCAGCAGATGAGGAGTATGGTGCGCTCATGAAGAACAGCACTTGGACTCTCAAGGAGGCTCCACGCGGCAGCCGGGTGATTGGATGCCAGTGGATGTTAAGGCGCAAGCGTGGTGCGGATGGTAAGGTTCTCGGGTACAAAGCACGGCTGGTTGCAAAGGGGTATGCGCAGACTGAGGGTGTGGATTGCAATGAGACATTTGCACCTGTCACTAAGTTCCCATCCATCCGAGCGATCCTCGCTCTTGCTGCTGCTATGGAGTGGGAGGTGCACCAAATGGATGTGACGTGTGCATTTTTGAATGGTGACCTTGAGGAGGATGTGTACATGGAGCAGCCGGAGGGGTATGTCATGGAAAGGAAGGAAGGTTTGGTGTGCAAGCTTGTGAAGGCCCTCTACGGCCTGAAGCAAGTCCCGCGAGCATGGTACCACAAGATGTATGAGCAGCTAGCTGGCCTTGGCTTTGTGCGCAGTGAAGCAGACCATGCTGTCTATGGGCGCACACAAGAGGCAAACCAGATCATCATCTTGCTCTATGTTGATGATTTTCTCATTGCATCTGACTCCAAGTCTCTTTTGGATGATGTGAAGCAGTCTCTTGCTGCCAGGTTTGACATGAAAGACATGGGAGAGCTCAGTTACTACCTTGGCCTTCAGGTCAAGCGCGACCAGCAGCAGCAGACTTTGGAGTTGTCAGAGAGCACGTACGTGAGTGACATCATCAAGCGCTTCAACATGGCGGGAGCGCGCAAAGCAGCAACACCTTTGGAAGTGGGAGCGAAGCTGAACATGACGCAGACTCCCCGCGGCATGCAAGAGAGCAGCCGCATGGAAGCAGTGCCGTACCAGGCAGCTGTTGGAAGCCTCATGTATGCAGCAGACGGCACGCGCCTCGCCATCAGCCAAGCAGTGGGAGTGTCAAGCAAGTTTTGCGCGAATCCCGGCTTGCCGCATTCGGAGGCGGTCATGCGCGTGCTGCGCTCTGTAGACAGCAGCAGCAGCCTTTGCCGCACCTTCAACGGCAACAACAGTCCCGTCCTTATCGGCTACAATGACCTAGATTGGGGAGGTGACCTGGACACAAGGAGGTCAACCAGTGGGTTTGTGTTTGTGCTCGGGGGAGGTGCAATCAGTTGGAGGAGCAAGAAGCAAGAGTGCGTCGCCCTCTCCTCCACCGAAGCAGAGTACATGGCCCTAAGTGTAGCAGCAAAGGAAGCCGTGTGGCTGCGTGAGTTGCTGGCAAGCCTTGGAGTGCAGCAGACCACAGCGACCACCATCTGCNCGGAGGCGGTCATGCGCGTGCTGCGCTCTGTAGACAGCAGCAGCAGCCTTTGCCGCACCTTCAACGGCAACAACAGTCCCGTCCTTATCGGCTACAATGACCTAGATTGGGGAGGTGACCTGGACACAAGGAGGTCAACCAGTGGGTTTGTGTTTGTGCTCGGGGGAGGTGCAATCAGTTGGAGGAGCAAGAAGCAAGAGTGCGTCGCCCTCTCCTCCACCGAAGCAGAGTACATGGCCCTAAGTGTAGCAGCAAAGGAAGCCGTGTGGCTGCGTGAGTTGCTGGCAAGCCTTGGAGTGCAGCAGACCACAGCGACCACCATCTGCAGTGACAACATGAGCGCCATTGCTCTGACCAAGAACGTCGAATTTCACGCCCGCACCAAGCGCATCGAACTGCGGTGCCACCTCCTCCGCGAGCTCGTGGCGTAGCAAGTGGTGCAGATCAAGTTCTGCCCTTCAAGCATGATGCTGGCAGACTTCCTGAACAAGCCACTGGCTGCGCACAGCTTTTAGCAGCTGAGGGGAAAGTGCGGACTTGTGTGATTGTTTTTCTCGCAAAGTGGAAGAATGATGGATATGCGAGTGCCAAAAAGTGACAAAAACAGGTTGCTCGATAAAAATCACCTGGCATGACAGTTGCATACAGAATGTTTCACAGGTTCCAACACACTTTACGGAACTCGATACGGAGTCCGTTTAAGTGAGATATGGATTTCCAAAGTTTGGAGATCATAGGTCGGGTTCAAGTGACGACCTGAGCACTTTGAGCTCAAAAGGCGGCAGGATTATTGGTCAGGGCGGCTTAAAGCGGCCTTCAAGGAGAAAAGGCGGCTAGAGGACCTCCAAGAGACTTCAAGGAAGGTGCAGACCACGATTTTTGGTTGTCCAAGTAGTGTGAAACATAATTCTCTTGTGTGACAAGGTGACTGCCGCTCATCCCGCTAGGCTAGGAGAGTGTGCTAGAGGGTAGACTTTGACATAGTGTATCACAGTGCTCCCTAGGCCAAATGAGGCATATAAGGGCTTGTTGGAAAGCTGTGACAGTGTACTTTCTCACTCAAGAGTTGATTTAAACATTCGCATTCTCTGCAGACCTACATTTGCTTCCGTAATTTCTGTCTGTGCAACGTGCAACTCCCTCTCACAAACAGTTGGTCCTGCCTAGGCGGCTCTTAGTGAGCCTGATCACCTCCCTGAGGGCTTCCAATTTTCCATCACACACATGCTCTTAAGACCTGGGGCAGAGGTTCTTTGGGTACGTGACTCATAGCACATTGGTAGTAATTGAAAAGTGGGAGCTAGTGTGTGGGATGGAGCTAGGTGATGAGGTGAAGGGAGCCGAGATGTTGTGTTAGCCATGCCTTCAAGGCAAGGCCAAGAAGAAACCCTTTGGCACAATCTTGGTACGCATGCTCTCGCAACCCTTGACCTTGTCCACTCTAGTGTGTGTGGTCCCCTTAACAGAGATAGCAAAAATCTCCTCACATGCACAGAGAAGAACATCAGCAAGGCATGGAGATTCTTTCTTTTAATGAGGAAAGTGAGGCGGAGGAAAATCTGCAAGCCTTTTTCACTATGGTTGAGAGAAAAGGTGGAAAGAAGGTGAAGGAGTTCAGGATACTCAGTGGGAGAGAGTACAAATCCTGCAAGGAGTGCTCAAGACATAGGGTATTGAACACCAGAAAACTACCCCCTTTCACCTCAAAGTAAGAGCATACTAAAAAGGATGAGCCAGACCCTCTTGGGCATGGAAAGGTGCATTCTCTTTGATGCCAAGCTGCCTGTTAGGTTCTATGCCTTAGCAGGACGTATGGCTACCTATCTTGTAGGCCTCACACGTGCAAGATCTTTGTGAAGGAGATGTAAGAAGAAGCATCTATAGCAGCTGAAGATGCCTCTACAAGCATGGTTAGTCAGGATTTTGGATGCCTCCCATCTTCAAGTATTTGGTTGCACCAGATTTGCCAAGGTCCAGGTTGGCGAGGGCCCTGGAATCCTCAATACAAGAGCAAAAACACGTGTTTTCATTGAATACAGCACCACCCACAGAGCTTATAGACAGTGGATTTCTAAGGAGCCAAGAAGTTCATCCACAGAAAAGACGTGGATTTCTACAAAAGATCTGTGAGTAGGGAAGGGCTTCTTCAACTCAAGAACACTCCCAAAAAGGGATTGCGGCTCACTCTCCTGGAGGAGGGAGACGAAGCAACCAGCACAATGGCATGGGCTGGGTGCTGCAACGGGGAGAAGAGCTGATGAAGATGACTCATGGGAATCAAACTCCAAGTCCAATGTATCTCATCCTTCAGAGTATGAGGATGATGCCTCTCTCATCATCAACAAAAAAGCAGACCTCCAGCCTCCACATCAACAGCAAATAGCCAGTAGGTCCATGGTGCAGTTCACGTCTCAAAATACCTCTGTATCATTACGACGCAAAGAGGGGTGATTGGACAGGCTTCAACTATTTTTCCTAGTTCAAGAGGAAACAGCGTTTGTTGCAGAGGCACTCCCTTGACCTGATAAAGCAGAGTGGGATGAAGAAGTTTGCAGTGAACACAGCTCCATCTAGGAGAATGGGACATGGGTCCTAGTAGAAAGACTTGCCGGGGCTCACATTGTGGGGTCCAAGTGGGTGCTGAAAGTAAAAATGAAACAGGATGTCAAGATAGTCAAGTACGACGCATAGGTGGTAGCAAAGGGGTTCTCTCAATGGCCTTGCATAGAGTATGATGAAACCTTTGCTTCTTCTGTGATGTTTGCCTCCATGCATTCAATGCTTGCCATTGCTGCTGCCACGAACATGAAAGTCTACTGGATGGATGACGAGACAACCTTTCTTTACGGAAAAATTGAAAAGGAGGTATTGATGGAGGTTCTAGTGGGGGTTGATGCTCCTAAGGGCAAGGTGTGTAGACTGGTGAAAGCACTCTATGGGATAAAACAAGAACCAAGAATTTAGTACCAGTCGATGGATGTATTCATGGCTAAGGAGGACTTTATGCACCATGACAATGCCCATAGCTTGTACGTGCATTAGAGTAAAAAAACAACTATGATAATCATCTTGTGCATCAATGACGTGATTCTATGCTATCCTTCAATGGAGCTTTGAGATGATCTCAAGGGGCAGTTGAGTAGCAGACTCCAGATGAAGGACAGGGGTCCTCTTGACTTGTTCCTTGGAATTTCCATCAAGCATGAAAGTGCAGTAGGTACCATCAGCCTAAACCGGACAAAATACATCAACTCCATCTTCAAACACTACGACATGGAAGATTGTAAGCCTGCCAGTACACCCACGAGCTCAAAGTGCAAGCTCTCCACATTCATATCCTCATCCAACAAAGCACAGGAAACTGACATGCGGAGCATCCCACATCAGTCTGCAGTGGGCAGTCTGATGTATGCCATCATTGCCACCCAACCAGATATAGCACGTGCTATTGGGCAGGTGAGCCGGTTTGTGGCCAATCCAGGTCGAGTGCATTGGCAGGATGTGAAGTGCATCATGTGCTACCTTAAGGAGACACGGCATGTGAGGCTCCAGTTTGGAGGCCTCGCTGGATCCACGTCACTCCATCTCATGTGCTACACTGAATCTGAGTGGGAAGGCAATATCAACTATTGGAAATCTACCTCTAGCTTTGTGTGTATGCTCAATGGAGGTACCGCCAGTTGGTCAAGCCGCAAGCACGAATGTGTCTCTCTGTCAATAGCTAAAGCTGAGTACATTGCCGTGGCTGAGGTGTGTAAACAGATGCAGTGGCTACACAGCTTCTTATCCAAGATGAAGACACCATACATAATGGCAACGGTAATCAAGAATGATAACATGAGCACAATTGACATGTCAAAGAACACAGTCCTTTCCAGTCGCGCACAGCATATTGAAATTTGCTACCACTTTGCTCAAAACGTGGTCTACAATTAGGCAGTGGAGCTTGAGTATGTCATTGCCAAGCTAAACCAGGCTCACATTCTTACAAAGCAACTGGACAAGGATCCCTACCACACGGGCAGGCAAGGTGTCAGCATGGTCAACGCAGGTGATGAAGAATGATGATGAAAACTAGTGCAATGTGCATGGGAGAGATTCGTTGAATTTCTTTGCCCCTTGTTCTATGTTGTATGTTGAATCAGGAATGTACTGTCCCTTGTGTAGGCACGCCCTCTTGATCCGCTGTAGGGTGAAACAACTATGCTTCTTTTCATGTGAGATATGACCTGTGAGAACACTATGTGGTTGAATGGTAAACTTGGCCATTTTGTTGATTTGGCCAAGTGAGAGGTCATGAATCTGATCATGGCCCCATACACACCTTGATTGTTATGGAAGTTTCCATAAAAGAAATTCCGTAGTGTCTTGGAAGTTACATGGTTACTCTATCACCTTGGCACTAGGATGCTTATGTTTCAAGCCCACAGCGCAAGTCTATTGGTGATGTGGCTGGTTCTCTGGAATGTGCTTTTGACTTCTAGGACTAGACATACATCCATAAAAGGACTTGTCTTCCATTCTCATCAATTTACCCTAGCTTGGTTATCTCTTGCGTATGTATGTCTTGATCTCTTCTTCAGATGTTATGCTAAGGCATTAGTTCTCTTTGTGGTGAAGTGTATGCCTAATTGAGTGCGGGGTGCATGACACATACCTGCAAAGGAGAAGGTGTAAAAATCTTTGTGAGCTTTTTTGTTTTGCGGCTTTTGTGCCAGAGGTGGTTAGCTCAGTAGCTAATAATGTTGTTACCGGGGGAGTCAGCCAACATCCTGGCTCGGAGTCCAAAACACAAAAGTAGAATTTGTGACCCATAGACTTGATCATACTTTTTACTACAGGTCCACTGAAAGGTTTCAGAATGCGTCAATCCCCATCATCAAACTCAATGATGATTTTATTGAAACACATCCCAACAACACAAGGGGCACCACCACTACGTGTGGGGACATCTGTGCCTACAAAAAGGCATATTAATGGGTCCTTGATGTATGAGGGTACATCAACAAGGCGGGCATAACGTGCGCAGGAAGCTGAGCAGTTGGATTGGTGTGGTGCACTTTGTTTGACGTAGTGGGAGTCATTGTTAACAAAATTGCGCGTGTTTGGTGCATTGAAAAGCATGAGAGTAGCCCAAAAACTTGTAAGATCACTTCCACGTTCAGATTCCTAACACAAAATGAAATCATTCCACTAAAAAAAAGTGATTTTCTCACAAATCTGTTGAACTACCACAAACATAGCATGAGGCAACCAAAAAGCTCATGCTCATGCTCAGATTTTTCACAAAAACACAGCCGTGAACTGAGAAGACCCATCGAGCCAAGTTGGAACGGCCATGATAGTTTTCAGTTAAAGGATTATGGGCCTATGGCCCTGACCGATTTTCACATCATTCATAACTTTCATGGTGGACGGGATTGTCGTCACGGAGGACTCTGCCATGAAAATTTAAGAACCAGGAGTGGAAGACTGCACAAATGGTGCATAAGGAGACTGACTATCTAGATGTATGCGGGCAAACTTGGCTATAGGTTATGGAGGTGGCAATTTGAGTTCCACCTCGCGCATAAGGGGTTGAAGGAGGTCAGGAAGGGAAAGGAAGTAATCAACAAAACGACAGTAAGAAAAGCAAAGAAGGAGACCTTTGCTAAGGAGAACATGGAGGTGCTCATGCTACAATCGGGATGAATCTGCAGGATGCGGTCCCAGAATTTCTCTGATCGTCTCTTGGTGGTTCACTTCTTCTGTTTTTGGGCGAATCTGAGACTGAGCGTGAGCTTTCTGATCGCCTCTTCCTATGTGAGTAGGAATTTCAGGGACAGTCAGTTTGCGAAGGGAATAACATCATTTTGCATTTTTCTTAACATAGACATGAAAAAAAAATATAAGGCTAGCTATGAGCTTTCCAACGCACCAAACCGCGCGCAATTCGGCCAAGCGTAGCCCAAGTTACGCTTGCCAGAGCGCATGTTTCACCCACCACAGAAGCCTGACGCCGCCACACGCAGTGGCACCTTCCTTCATGTGCAAAGCGCCTTTCCTAAGGCGCAGATTCCATCGCACGTGATGTATGGGTCTCCTGCACTGTTTCCACGCACATCCCCCACTTTTGGGTCGAGTTTGGTGATGGGGTGTGACGAGGTTTGAAACCTGTCCGTGGACCTGCAGTCAGAATTTTGACAAAGTCCTTGAGTAACAAAACGTACTACTGAGTTTTGGACGCCGAACCATGATTTTGGCTAAGTCCCTCGGTAACAACCTGCACTACATGATCCGGTGGATGATCCACCTGATCAGGTGGATTATCCACCGGACGCCTTGGCAGGCGTTCCGAAACAATTTCTCCAGATGGTATTTTTGTTACTTGGTCCGGTCGATTATCCACTGGTTTTCGAGTTGCAGCCGGCTCCCAGAGCCGCTGCGCACACCCCAACTTTGGAAGGCCATATCTCCATCGATACGTTTCCAATTCCGGTAAAACAACTTCCACCGAATTAAGCGACTTGTCAAATTCATGGTGCAATCATCCATTTTAGGATCCGAGCAATCCTTGAGTCACCAGATCTGCCGGCGCGGAGTTTCCACTTTCTGGCGGCTTGTTGGCGCCTCCCGGCACCTCACTTGGGCATGCGAAGGGGTAATTTTTCAACAGTAATTGGTGTCCGGCACAGCTGAGTCACAGCGGGGCTACACCCAGGGCTGCACGTTGGTAGCCAAAGCTTGGCAAAAACTCTATGTCATCCATAAATCCAAGTCGCTCACACAAAAAATGTCCGCAAATGAAGTGAATCCTTACTATGAGAATCAAGGAGGGAAATGATGCCATTATCGCCATGCAACACATTGAGCCACTGACCTCATAATGAAGTAACATGGGGTGGAAGATTGACACAGAGCAAAAGGCAATTGCCCTCCTTATGGCCCTTCATGACAGCTGGAGCCCTCTCATCGCCATCTTGTGAGGATGGAAAGATGACCAGCTCACCTTTGGCATGGTCACAAAGTACAATCATGACTAGGTACAACGATGGAGCTGGGGGAAGTCCCCGTTATCCTCATTTGCCCTTGTCATCAACACGTGTGGTGGCACAAGCGGGGGCAAAGGAGGTGGCAGACGTGGCGATTGCAAGAAGGGCACCAAGATGGGTGCGTGTCGCAACTGCAACAAGAAGGGCACCCCTTCTTCTTCCCTCCTCCGCCATTGCCCCTGGTTGGAGCAGCACCACCCCCATGACCAGAGTTGGTGATGAGAGCGACGTCCTGTCCGCTTCCGCCCTCATCTCCCTTGCGCCGCTCCTCCTCAAACAGCAGGCTCTCCTCCACATCATTGAGGGAGATCTTGTCGCCACGCTGGTCCAGGGCAACAATGAGAGAAGTAAAGCTGCTAGGAAGACCAGAGAGGATGGTTAGCATGAGCACACATTCCTTAACAAGATCCTCAATCGCAGCAAGCTGGTCAGAGAGAGACTTCACCATGTTGATGTAGTCAATCATGGATCCGGATTCATCCATCTTCACAGTGTGAAAGCGACGACGCAGCTACATGTTCATGAGGTTGACTTGGAAGCATAAGTGAACTCAAGCTTTTTCCAAACCTCCTTTGGCATGAGGATGCCATGGACGAGGAGTTGCTGCCGTTCCGCGAGGTGGAGGTAGATGGTTGCGAGGGCGCGTTCACGCTTCTCGCGGTAGGTACGGGCCTCGACAGGGGATAGGGAGCTTTCTTCTGGTTCCTTCTCCTTCTCATCCACCTGGCTCCAAAGACCCTTCTCCATCAGCACCATCTTCATGTTGTTGCTCCAGTTAAAGAAGTTCTTGCCTTCAAACTTGGCGATGTTCACGCCGGCCACCACGGAAGCAGATGTCGCCATGGTACTGCAACGTTCAGCCCACAAACGGCTCTCTCACACAACAGGGTGCAAGAAATGCCTCAAGGATGAGACACAGCCTTGTTCTAGCTCTGATACCACTGATGGAAACTTGGCAGCCCTCAGGGAGATGATCAGGCTCACTAAGAGCCGCCTAGACAGGACCAACTGTTTGTGAGAGGGAGTTGCACGTTGCACAAACAGAAATTACGAAAGCAAATGTAGGTCTGCAAAGGATGCGGCTGTATGAATCAACTCTTGAGCGAGAAAGTACATTAGCACAGCTTTCTAACAAGCCTAAGTACGCCTCCTTTGGCACATGGAGCTGGAAGAACCACTATGTCAAAGTTTACCTCCTAGCACACTCCTAGCCTAGCGGGATGAGCGGCAGTCACACCCTCACCCTCATCCCCAATGCGGCATGCCCGGATTCGCGCAAAACTTGCTAAGCACTCCCACTGCTTGGCTGATGTCAAGGCGCGTGGCGACTGCTGCGTACATGAGGCTCCCAACTGCTCCATGGCATGGCACTGCTTCCATGCGGCTGCTCTCTTGCATGCCGCATGGAGTCTGCGTCATGCTCAGCTTCGCTCCCACTTTGAGTGTTGTCGCTGCTTTGCACGCTCCTGCCATGTTGAAGCGCTTGACAATGTCGCTCACATACGTGCTCTACGACAACTCCAAAGTCTGCTGCTGCCGGTCGCGCTTGACCTGAAGGCCAAGGTAGTAACTGAGCTCTTCCATGTCTTTCATGTCGAACCTGGAGCAAAGGGACTGCTTCACATCGTCCAAAAGAGACTTGGAGTCAGATGCAATTAGAAGATCATCAACATAGAGCAAGATGATGATCTGGTTTGCCTCTTGTGTGCGCCCATAGACAGCATGGTCTGCTTCACTGCGCACAAAGCCAAGGCCAGCTAGCTGCTTATCCGTCTTGCGGTAACACGCTCACAGGGCTTGCTTCAGGCCGTAGAGGTACTTCACAAGCTTGCACACCAAACCTTCCTTCCCTTCCACAACATACCCCTCCGACTGCTCCATGTACACATCCTCCTCAAGGTCATCATTCAGAAATGCACACGTCACATCCATTTGGTGCACCTCCCAGTCCATAGCAGCAGCAAGAGCAAGGATTGCTCGGATGGAGGGGAACTTAGCAACAGGTGCAAATATCTCATTATAATCCACACCCTCCGTCTGCACATACCCCTTTGCAACCAACCATGCTTTGTACCTGAGAATCTTACCATCCGCACCGTGCTTACGCCTGAAGATCCACCGGCATCCGATCAACCGGCTGCCGCATGAAGCCTCCTCAAGAGTCCAGGTGCCGTTCTTCATGAGCGCATCATACTCCTCATCTGCTGCGCCATGCCAATCTGCTGCCTCAGCACTGTGCATGGCTTCAGCAAATGTGGCTAGGTCATCGGTGACTGTGATGAAGAGAAGCTCAAGATTGGACGACTCCGTTGGTGGTGGAACGGTGCACAAGTTCACCAGCTCCTCCAGCGGCCTCTGTTTGTTTGCGAGGCGCTCGGATCGCCTCAGCGGGTCCCCACTGTCCTTTGCACCTTTGTTCAGGCGTGCAGACCGTCGTGCCAGCTGCTGTGTGTTGCTTTGCTGCTCCTCCTCCTCAGATTCCGCTGCCAGCTCCTTCTCCTTCTCAGCTTCCTCCACCTCCTTGCCATTGCCGCTGTCACCGCCATCTTCCGCACCGCCCTCTTTTGCTATCAGTACTTCTCCCACTTCTGGTACAAGTGCGGGAGCAAACGGAACTGCTGACATAGGGCTCCAAGTCCAGCCCTTCAAGTCCTCTTGAAAGACGACGTCACGGCTGCGGATGATCTTGTGAACAGCAAGGTTGTAGAGGCGGTATCCCATGGTGTCGTAGCCGAGGAAGGCAGTGTTCACCGACTTTGCGTCCAGGTTGCTACGGATGCCGGTAGGCACGTGCACAAATACGCCACACCCGAAGACTTTCAGGTGCGTCACTGTTGGCTTGCGTCCCCTCCACGCCTCCTCCGGTGTCATCAGCGGCACGGCGCGCGTGGGACTCCGGTTTTTCAGGTACAAGGCAGTGTTGCCCGCTTTCGCCTAGAAGGTTGCAGGGAGCTCCGCGTCAGGGAGCATGCTTCGAAAACGCTCCATGATTGTGCGGTTTGCACGTTCGACCACGCCGTTCAGCTGCGGTGTTCCAGGTGGGGTGACCTCGTGCTTGATCCCGCGACGCTTGTGGTAAGTGCGGAAGTCGTTGGAGAGGTACTCTCCTCCACCATCGGTGCGAAGCACCTTCAACCGCCTGCCACTCTTATTCTGTGCAGCAGCAATGCACACCTTGAAAGCATCAAAGAACTCATCCTTTCTAGCCAAGAAGGACACCCACGTCTTCCTCAACTTGTCATCAATGAACGCGACAAAGTACAACTTGCCGGACAAGGACTGTGATGGCATGGGACCGCACAAATCAGAGTGAACGAGTGAGAGAAGCTCAGCCGTCCCCTTCCCTTCCACCGGGAAAGGAGCGCGGGCTTGATTTCCTTCAATGTAGCTCTCACAAGCCGATGCACCTGGCTGCTTCACCCCCTTGTGCTCCAGGCCGCGGACCATCTGCTGCATGGAGATGATGGCGCCAAAGCCGAGGTGACCGAGCCGGCGCTGCCACAGGCCAATGTCGTGTTTTCCCTCTCTCGCTGCCAACGCAGAGTCGGCTTCCTTCTCTATCGCCACGTAGAGGCGGTGAAAACCGTCCTCCTTGTTTGCTTTTGCAAGCACACGGCCTGCACGGGCATAGATGGTGCAGCCACCATTCTCAAAGCAAACCTGCATGCCTTCGGAGATGAGAGAGGAGACAGAGAGTGTTGATACAGTATGCACCTTGTCCACTGCCTAGCTGGCTAGCTACACATACAGACAAGGCATGCACTGCTCTATGGAGTATGTCCCCTTGGTCTGTTCTGAGATGGGCCAGGAATGCACTACCCATAATGGGTATGTGCCCTGTGGCTCATCATAGGAACCATACCTTTTTGGCTTGGTTGATTAGGCACTGGAGTCTCAAACCAGAGGTCGCGGGTTCAAACCCCGCGACGGCCGCAATTTTCTTTGTGGCCAAAACTGGGACAGGAAGCTTCTAGGAAGCTTACTAGATCCATCCTTGAGGATGACACTTGGCGGTCTAAGGACGCGCCAAGTAGGAATGTAGGTTGAGGTTGGCTCTTGTGGAGCCACTACAAGCAGAAGCTTTAGCAAAGCTCTGCAAGTATAAAAGCATGTACCTTGCATGCATCCATTTACAGTTCTTGCCTTTGAGACTGCGCATAGAGTGTCCAACCAAAGGTAGACACTAAAGACCAACATGCGGACTTCGTGAGGTTGCAAACCAAACGAACCTAAAGTGTGGATCCCTCGTTCGAGGGTGATATGTTATCTTAGTTGCAATACCAAGAGCGGTTGGCGGCCTCCCATGTTGGGACCCGTTTTCTAGACCGTTGATATCCGGCGCATTGACAGAGAGGAAGTTAGCTGCCAGCCCCGGAACATGGAGCACCCCCTTCACACGACGTTCCACGTGCTTACCCTCAACGGAAGCACAAAACACAATCTCACCCTCCCCAACCGCCATTTGCACATGGTTGTCCCCCATGTACACCCGACGAGGCTCGATGACGGTGTAGACGACGAACCACTCCCGGCGACACATCATGGGCCGCGTGGCTTCCGAGTCAATGATCTAGAACAGGGCGGTGTTCTTGGAGACGTGCAGGACCCGGATGGTTTTCACGAATCCCCTCTCCCAACCTGCAGCGTTCGCCGAATCGTCGGACTGTTTCCACGCTCCCACTCCAGCAGCAAGGTCCGCCTTCTTCTTCCGGCATTCGCTTGCCCAATCGCCCGGCTTCTTGCAGTAGTGGCAGTTCCCCTTCTTCTTCCCTCCTCCGCCATTGCCCCTGGTTGGTACAGCACCACCCCCATGACCAGAGTTGGTGATGAGAGCGACGTCCAGTCCACTTCTGCCCTCATCTCCCTTACGCCGCTCCTCCTCAAACAACAGGCTCTCCTCCACATCATTGAGGGAGATCTTGACGCCACGCTGGTCCTGGACAACAATGAGAGGAGTATAGCTGGTAGGAAGACCAGAGAGGATGGTTAGCATGAGCACACATTCCTTGACAGGGTCCTCAATCGCAGGAAGCTGGTCAGAGAGAGACTTCACCATGTTGATGTAGTCAATCATGGATCCGGATTCATCCATCTTCACAGTGTGAAAGCGACGACGCAGCTGCATGTTCATGAGGATTGACTTGGAAGCATAAGTGGACTCAAGCTTTTTCCAAACCTCCTTTGGCGTGAGGATGCCACGGACGGGGAGTTGCTGCCATTCGGCGAGGTGGAGGTAGATGGTTGCGAGGGCGCGGTCACGCTTCTCGCGGTAGGTATGGGCCTCGACAGGGAATAGGGAGCTTTCTTCTGGTTCCTTCTCCTTCTCATCCACCTGGCTCCAGAGACCCTTCTCCATCAGCACCATCTTCATGTTGTTGCTCCAGTTAAAGAAGTTCTTGCCTTTGAACTTGGCGATGGTGACGCCGGCCAGCACGGAATCTTAAAAACCAAAAAAAAAAAAAAAAACACCACGGAAGCAGATGTCGCCATGGTAGTGCAACGTTCAGCCCACAAACGGCTCTCTCACACAACAGGGTGCAAGGGATACCTCAAGGATGAGACAAAGCCTTGTTATTGCTCTGATACCACTGATGGAAACTTGGCAGCCCTCAGGGAGGTGATCAGGCTCACTAAGAGCCGCCAGACAGGACCAACTGTTTGTGAGAGGGAGTTACAGGTTGCACAGACAGAAATTATGGAAGCGAATGTAGGTCTGCAGAGAACGCAAATGTATGAATCGACTCTTGAGTGAGAAATAACATTAGCACAGCTTTCTAACAAGCCTAAGTACGCCTCCTTTGGCACATGGAGCTGGAAGAACAACTCTGTCAAAGTTTACTTCCTAGCACACTCCTAGCCTAGCGGGATGAGCGGTAGTCATACTCTCACACAAGAGAATTACCGTCCCTTCCATGTGCACAACCAATAATCTTGGTGGGGACCTTCCTTGAAGCTCCTTGAAGGTGCTCCTGCCGCCTTTCTACCCTAAAGGCCGCTCCAAACCTCCTTGGCCAATAATTGTGGCCGTCATTGGTGCTGGTAGTGCAGGAGCCATCCCTTGAACCGGACCCATCGCCACCAAACCTTGAAAATCCATATCTCCCTCAAACGGACTCCGAATCGAGTTCCGTAAAGTGCTACAGAACCAGAAAAACACCCTCTATTCACTTTTGTGACCTGATGATTTTTATCGAGAAACCCACTTTGGTCACTTTTTTAGCACCCCATATCCAACATGTGAGTGGATTCAGTAGGTAATGGCGGTCAGAAAACATGCCAAAGGCAAGAAGGCACTTATCAATGGAACCCACAACCACTACCTTAAGAAGGCCAATGGATGATACCTTGAATCCAAAGCGGAGGATCACACCCACATTGAGATGTGGGTTCACCAACTACACCAAGTTGAGCAAGTCCATGGTGGTCACAAATGACAACCTTGAACCAGCACCTGGGTAATGAGATGTGGATGTGGCAGTGGTAGTTGGCGGGAAGCGTGTGGAGCGCGTCATCAAGGATGTGCAGTACGTACCTGGCTTGGCTGACATCCTAAGTATCAGCCGCTTTACGGCCAAGGGATACATGGTGCTCTTTAGGAGAAAGGGGGCCGTCGTAC
>SZWC01007486.1:35519-49213 GCA_023375785.1 Penium margaritaceum
GAGGCAAGGGAGGTGAGAGGGAAAATGGGGGGTGAGGCGGGTAAAGGGACGGAGGAGCGGAGAAACAAAAAAAGGGATTGAGATAGGGTGGAACTGAGGGAGGGAGGAAGGGTAGGAGGAAGGACAGAGGGGGAAAGGGAGGGAAGAGGGACTGAGGGGGGAACGAGGGAGGAGGTGTTAGCGGCAAGCAGCCAGGGAAAGGACAGAGCGAGGGGGGGAGTGAGGGTGGGAGTGAGGGAGTGAGGGAGGGGTTGAGAGGAGAGAGAGTCTCTCTCCTCTCAACCCCTGTCTCACCGAGAGACAGGGAGGGAAGCAAAAGTTGTGAACAGGGTGGCAAGCTGCGCTTCTACTTCCGTCGCTGTCAACGGAAGAAGAGAATGGCAGCCAGACAGGCGCCATCGCAGGCGAAAGCGCAGTGGGCAGAAGCACGCACCATGCGACCACATAGCCAGGGCACCCGGCAGGGAGGCGGCGGTGGCCAGCAGCAGCAGCAGCAGTAGGCGGAGGTGAGACAACCGCGAGAAGGAGGCAGACGCAGCCATGTCGGAAAGACTGCTTGCCGGGCTCGAAACCGTTCGGCTGATGTGGATTGGATGTAGCGTGGCGCGCGAGTTCCAACGTTGAAGTGAAGTTCACATGCGTTGCTCGGAGCTGCACGCGTGTCCGTCCGTGATTTTTTTTCGTTTTTTGTGTGCGCGTGCGTCTGCTTTTTCTTCCTGTGCTATCTAGGTTCTGTGTCTCTCTATGGCTTGTTGAACCTGCTGCTTTGCTCGGGCCGCTTTGTTGGCTAAGGAAGGAAACGGAGGGAGGAGGCGGCCGGTTGGGCTACGTGCTGCGGGGTGCGATGGTGCTCCTGTGTGCGCGCCGTCAGCTCGTGTGTGTGAGAGCAGTTGGGAGTGGGGTGGGGGAATGCGAATGTCATGTGGGGTGGAGAGGGCAGACTACTTTTCTGCGGTCGGCTGGGGTGGTTTTATGCGGTCGTGTCGACGGCGGTGTTTCGGTAACCGCGTCGCGTGGTCGGCGCACCGTATCGCTTGCGGAGGCTTGCGGGAAAGACTTGCGAGTCGAAGTGGTGAGCAAGAGGAGCTGGCATTGTCGTTGGATATCTGGACGAGAGAGAGGTGCAGAAGCTCTTGACCTGATGCGGTGGGTAAGGAAAGCAGGGGGCGGATTGTAAGCATGAAGCGCGACTCCGTCTCCCATAATACCCCCCCCCTCCCCCCCTCCCCCCCCCTCGGCGCCGGCGACGGAAAGATGACGGGTGCGAGTTGGCAGAGCATTGGTGCCACTGTTGACGGGCCGCGGTTCAAGCTGGGAAGAAGCGGCGCGAGTCGGCTTCGCACCGAGCAGAAGGCAGCGTAGCACTCGCACGAGCAATGAAGTGGCTACTGGTGGTTAGAGCGTGTCGCCTCCTTGTCCTGTGGCGATTGCAACACACAGCCTTCGCATAGAAAAAGGTGACGAGCGCAGAGCCGCGAACCACGGGCATTAACGCGAATGAAAGAAGTTTCAAAACGACAGATAGAAATCCTACAGTTGTCGACAGAAATTGCTCTCTGAGGAGTATGTCCGACGTCGATTCAAGTTTGAACGATACCGATGATCAAGTCGGACTGGTCCGCCGCGTGCTTAGGCCTTCAACCTCATGGATTGATGACGGAAACAAGCAGACGGACTTTCATCGGTTCGGCATTTCTATTCATTTGCACTGTGGCGCCGTTTGCAACGTTCACATTTTAGAAGATGGATTGGAGGATGTTTTCATATCCCGACGGCTTGCTGACGGGGAATCCCTGAGCACGAGCTGATAGTGCAAACGCCGTCGCGTTGGGGTCTTCAGAGTGCCAGCGCAGGTTTGCACCACGAACCACGTCACTGCCAACAATTTGACCACCGTCAGGCCAAGCGCTTCTCACGTCGCGGAACAGCGATGACGTAATGCCACTTGTTCAAATCGGCTGTACACGTTTCCGTCAGATGGATAGAAAACAGGCCAATGTGCACCGCAACATTCGTTCTTTTGGGACCACTTTTCCCAAAGGCGGGAGGGCGTGCGGCCCATTAGTAACGAAACTCGCTGAGTAATAAAACCAGGGACATTATGAGATTCAGAAAAAATAAAAAATAAATGAATAAGTGGATGGTTTTATATAAACATTAATAGTTCAATATTTATTTAAAAAACCGAAATTCACATTTTTATGCCAAATCCCTGGCATGCACTCTTTCCAAATTAACTTCTAGGGTGTAGCTGACATTCAAATTTCACCCCAATTCGAAAAATCCCTATATTTTAACTCAAAGTAATGAAAATGATGCTTTTCAGCTACCCAGAGTCTCAAATTTCGTTTTACACAAGTTTGAGTGCCTTCCATAAGGTGCCCGATGTGCCAAAACTTAACAACATCGTGACATGCATGACATGCAAGAAGTATTTCCTCGTAAAACTTCTGCAAAAATAAAACCACATGAATTTAAGGGAGTTTTTCTCAATGCAACTAGTGACATTAAGACTTAACGTGCTTCAAACTCTCATGTGCGAAAGGCCTCGACTAGCCTCAATCTTTTTTCCCATGTCTACATACATTCAACAATTCTGAAACTTTTCATTGAATAAAATCTGCCTAAACGTACAATTTTTTTATGTTTCCATTCCTTTCAAACCCTGGTGTGCCACTACCTCAAAATGATGACTCATAATGCTCTTGCTCATGCAGTGCATGGCATCTAGAGAACATGGGAGAATCAAATATCCTACAACAAAAATTTGCCCACCAAAACGGTTCAAAACACTGGATTTGGCGCTATATGTCGCTTCAAAGTTTGACAACATGTACGAGGATGACGAAGAACAAATAACAGAGGAGCTGAGAAAATAAAACAACACTTGTTTTAGAAAGGTTTTGCATTGCCTATTTTTTCCATAAAAAACCGGATTAGAATCTATTTTTGGATACTTCCTTCTAACAGTAAAATAAAGAAACGAGCGTAAATCTGAACCTATACTGTAACAAATTCGACGAAATCCTTGGCCGACTAGGCCAAAACCGCGGTGCTTGAGGGTCTCCGACCCTCAAGCCATCCCGTCTGACCGCCCACCGTCCCAGGTGACCCCGCTCGAGCCACGTGGCTCCTTCGACCGGTCGACGTGGCACTGCCACGCTACACTCCCCCCCCCGCTAGGAGTGAGAGCCGCCTCGGCATCTCCGGTAATCCCGACGTGGGATTCGAGCTTTGGAGCTCTGATTCCAATGTAACGGATTCGACGGAATCCTTGGCCGAGTAGGCCAAAACCGCGGTTCTTGAGGGTCTCCGACCCTCAGGCTATCCCGTCTAACCGCCCACAGTCCCAGGTGACCCCGCTCGAGCCGCGTGGCTCCTTCGACCGGTCGGCGTGGAACTGCCACGCTACATGCACAGTGTAAAAGTCTGAGGGAATTGGCCCGATGAGCAATAGAAAAATCATCTTCACGTAATTTCTATTGCATCAACACAATTAGTAGGACGGCAGAAGGAGACAATAGCTGATTGAGGGATTCATGGCGGAGCAACAAACATAACAAACATGTTTCTGCCTACCTGAGCAACTAATATTGTAAGACTACACTTAGAGAAGGAGCATGACACAAGAGATCGTGCTAGATGTATCCATTTGATATATTTGAGGGGAGCACATGTGTGATTCATTTACGTGGACGTTGGTGAAGGAGGATATGAATTTATAGTTGCCAACAAATTAGCCTCTTTTGTCTCAACAGTCTCATCAACCTCATATATTAAAAGTTTCCCAAGTCAGGGAGGAGCTTTCACCTTCCGTGAAAGGAAAATAGAGTAATTTTTACTAGCCACCTTGTGCATCCCTTAAACGAGGACCACTGACTATTGAATTGAGAACAAACTAGGGACCCAAATTTCAACCAAGGGCAACCACTATAAAAACTACAACGTTGCTGAGCTCAGGGTTTAAGGCGGATAAGATACTTTAGTTAGTGTCTACCTCGCAATATATGTAACCATGTACATCGCCCGAAAGAATGATAAGTAAATTAACAAGATGCCAATTTTTGTAGATTACCAAGAACTGAATGACATGACCGCCAATGGTTGGTACCATCTCTACGAGCTTAGATCATCAATCCTGACCATCGTATGAAGCCAAACTATTTCTAAAAGGTGGAATAAAAGAGGGGCTACCACTACTACAATATCACTGGAAAAGAAGGCAAGAATATGTCATTGATAAATGACTACGGGCACTTGGAGTTTATGCTCATGTCATATGGAATCACAATTTTCATCGTGGCATTCATGGCAATAATGCATAGAAATCCCTATAAGTGTACCTTGATGATTTGTTTCACATATATTGATGATATACTCATATAACCGCATGCCGAGGGAGGGGGGGGATACCTTGGACAAGTCTCCATGACGTGTCCAAGGTTTCAAAAGAGAGATGATATAAAAAAACGTGAAGTAAAAACCTGATTCCCATTCAATAGAATTCCTATTGTGACATCATTGGCATGGTATGGGTGTCCATGGACTTGAAGAAGGTTCTTGCAGTTGTTGATTGGGAAAAAAATAACCGAATTTTCTGACATCCAAGTCTCCATAGACTTCTACAACTACAACTAAAACATTTTTTAAGAGTATGATTGAGTCTCAACGCACCACAAGAATTGTGTTCAAAGATCACAATATTGGAATTGGGCGGCAACAAACAAAAAGAGCTCGACTCCTTGGAATCTCTCACCTTGGTGGTAGCCTTGTAACTCGCAGATTCAATTATCAACTGCATCATTGAAATTGATGCATGTGATCGAGTAATAAGATACATGATCACATGAGAGAAAAACCATAAAGAAGGGTGTGTTCTGGACACGTCGTGAAAAAAATTACAAACCTGAACAGAACTATGCAGTGCACGAGAAGGAGATGACTACCTTTGTGTACCTCATCAAAGTGTGGGATTTGACGGTTTTCCTGTGTTAATTCTTATGTGAGAATTCACAACTCTCCATCATCTGAATGAAGGTCAATTTTTTTAAGCAATCAAATAATCAAAGAGCACTTTGTACTTTGTGTAAGTCCATTGGAAGAGATTAGACGTTCAACTTGCAATTTCTGTAGCTGTTGGCACCGTACCATTCCAAAACGTGTGTGAAAAACTATTGAAGACTCCTATTACAACCTAATGCTGCAAAAATACACCTGAAATTGATCAATGGTGGGAGGAAGCTCACTAGAAAAGACTAAGATAGCTATGAAGTGAGTGGCTAGTGGCTATCGCTTTGATGTACACTTTGGCTATCACAATCACATCTTATTCAGAAGGAGAAAGAGTGAAATTCATAAGAATCAATACAAGAAGATCAAACCAAAGAAGCTTAAAAAAATCCTTACCAAGAAAATACCCACTCCGGTTGTTGCCAAACTTCCACATCAGCTGAATGAAGCAATACGAAGACCGTGTCGAGGACTTCCATATATGGGATGTACTACAACCAGCACTCATCAAGGAAGAGAAGGATACGGATTTCGTTATGAAAGAAATCCTTGGACTCCAATGAAAGGGACAGGAGTGCTTTGAAAACCTCTGAGACATTTATACTTTGTTTGATAGCTACTTCAAGTGAAAGCCACCATCATAATGTAACTCGCCAGGATGTGACGGTTAGAAGAGGGATTTTTCTCCCTTTCTGATGTCAGAAACAACCCAAGGGTGGTTACAAAGGGATGCTCTATACACATTCTTGAATGCACTTTCCACCTGGGTTGATGTTTGGGAAGCTAAAGTTGAAAGAACTTTTGAAAAAAGAGAGAAGAAGGAAGAAACACCCTTGTTTTGGGTTCCCTAGAAAGAATAGAAGGTTATTATCTTTCTGAGAGTTAGCATGTTAAAGGAAGGACACAATATGATTTAATAATTACAAAACACCAATTTCTTGCATGCTCATCAAGATGAGGCGGAGGGGGATATCACATTTTTTAGTCATTTGAACAAATCTACTCCACTTTTCACAAATCACCCTACAATATCTCAACTAATTAAATTTTGATTCAGGCACTTGTTGAGAGGAAACTATCACTTCCCCATAACATCACAGCATTGAGAAATGCCTCCCACCATCCTCATCTACAGAATGCATCAGGGTAGTAGGGCGATCTTGGTTTGGTTTTGGTGTGGAGAGGTGGGGGTGGAAATTGTTTTTAGATTGAAGGTTAGTGAGAAGAATGCTCATGTCATGTAGTCCTCCAAATTTTCTAGAGCTGAATGATGCTCATTTTTGTTCTTCTTATGGTGGCTTTTATGGTGCATTTAAAATGAAGAAAATTTGACAACATCGTTTCCAGTAGCAATAGTATCACCATGTGAAGAAATACAAGCCATAAAAAAACACACACCATATCTATTTAAGCTTCAGCTCCCCCACTAGTAGCAAAAAGAATGTGGTTTTTTTTAATAACAACAACAAAAGTAATGTGAGCACATGCGGCTGATTCCTCATGTGCTCAAGTAGAAGGAGAAATATTTTCAAGGGAGTTTCTGCTTTGTTGAGAAGAAACAACAGTGCCTACCGGTGCTGTTTTACAATTCACCACAAGAGACAGCAACATTGAATTATCATTCTTCTCCAAGCAACAACATTCCTATCCACTAGTTTTTCTTTCCCATCCATGAAATAACTTGCACCCAAAAGTGTGGTTCTTTATACGTGTTGTAGTAGTAGAATCTGCACATGATATTATCCCATCTAGTAGCCGTAACACCAATTGTGGCACACGTGGATGCTACCACCTCGTCCTCTTGTGTTTGTAGCTCCATAGGTTGGTACGATCCCGTTTAGAAGAAAAGACACCAATGGAGTTTTTTTTAGTCTCTTTGAGAAGGAACATCAACATCCATGGGTTCTTCAGCGCGTTCCTTGTACAAAGCAACACCCTGGATGAAAGTTTCCTCAGAGCAGCCATAAAAATATGCACATGTAGGAACCGTCCTGGCGTGCACTGGAGGTAGAATAGAAATCAACATCATTTAGTAGTTTTTGTAGTAGTATTATTAGTATTAGTATTAGTATTAGTAGTAGCATTAGTGGTGGTGGTGGTGGTGGTGGTGGTGGTCGTGGTGGTGGTGGTGGTGGTGGTGATGGTGGTGGTGGTGGTGGTGGTAGTCGTGGTGGTAGTGGTGGTGGTAGTGGTAGTGGTAATGGTAGTGGTAGTGGTAGTGGTAGCGGTACCAGTAGTGGTAGTGGTAGTGGTAGTGCTAGTGATAGTGGTAGTGGTAGGGGTGGTGGTGGTGGTGTGGAGACGGTGGTGGTGGTGGTTGTCGTGGTGGTGGTGGTGGTGGTGGTGATGGTGGTGGTGGTGGTGGTGGTGGTGGTGGTGGTAGTAGTATTATCAACAGGAGGAGTAGAAGTAGCCATGCACAATCCGTATTACTCCTAGTAGTAGGAGTTATGTTAACGATAACAACAACAACACCCCGTGTAGTAGTCATAATGTTTATATGAGCAATCTTTACACCAAAATCAATATAATATAAAAAGAACCGTATCTACAATGATTTTTTAATTTATGTTGTACTGATGCTTTGCCTCCCCACAAAAGGCTACTATTCCTCAGACTCAACTACATTTTTCACATGTCTTTCAATTGCCGCATGTCTTTCTAATACGAAAACAACCGCTCTAAATGTTACAGAACCAATATTTTAAATACTTCCTTGTTTCAGAAGCTGCCATGCAACTCCGCAAAATGGGTTAAGACAGATTGGTCATTTATGATTCATCATCCCTTATAAAACAGTGTTCATATAAATTGCAAATGCAAACAAGATTCGGAAAAGCTTCACTGAAGTTGTAAGACAATATATTTTTACAACCCATCTGCATCTGACATGGGATAGGAATATTTGTTCAATCAACAGGAAGGGTCTAGAAAGTTATGAAGATGGATTTTTTTTTTCCACAATCATCTGCAAATGCCTCTGAAATTTCAATAATACATTCATACAAATATAACATACATCGTGCTCAAAACACATGGAGTGATAACATCTGACAATGTTTATCCAGAAATGCAGTGCAACGTTGACTTGCGCTTTTGTGAATCTCAAAGTATGGAACAGGCTATATATGGGGATCATGTGACAAAATGCAGTTTGAGAGACAGATCGACTGTCGCTTGACGGTTGGACTGCATTTCTTGTGATTGGCAGGGAGTGAAACATCATGGTGCAAATTTAGATGCGATAATCTGAATATGGCCAGCAATGTCGTGTACACTTTTCTGTTGAATGCAACATAAAATAAACTTTCTACAAGCAGTGTGCGTCAAAATCGGCCATCCATGGCTTTATTGGACACAAACCTTTTACCAAGTTCTTGCATCATCGTGAAATTACATCCTCTGTGTGCCATCCAATGAACGGCAAAAGGAAGATGTAAAACCAGGTAAGGATTGTGACCCTTGATTGCTAACTGATACATTTGTGTCTACTGTGTGGATGATAACAGGCTGATCTTTCCAGATCCACCAAAACAAATGCAATGAGGGAGGAGAGAATTCCTCAAAAATAAATTGGTACATGGATACATGGCTCACTAATCCATGGATATGAAAAGCAAAAATAAGAATGATCTGAATGGTTTTTAAAATGATTATGTCACTGTTCACACCTGCGTAATCGATCCAGTTAGTGTTAGTTAAAAACTTTCCGCTTTCCTCGTCTTTCTTCCTGTATCTGCTGTTGGATTTCTCTCATCAATACTCCAGTTCAGCATGCCCTCATGCCTCTGCCACCAAAGTACCTCCTTTTAGGATTGCACAAAATTCCATGTACTCATACTTGCTTCTCAGAGGTTTTCTGTGGCAAAAAAAGTACAAGAAATGGGTTGGGAGGGGCATGGGACTACAATCTCTGCCAGACCCAACACGAGGCAAAAGGTATGGAGGAGTTTGGGATGTGGAGGGTCAAGGAAAGAAGTTGAACCCCTTTCCTGGCCCTCTGTAGTTTTCCTCATTGAAGCATAACTCCTTCTTTCCCTTTTTCCGACTCCTACACAAGTTCCTCCTACCACTGCTCAATAAGGTAAGGCACTCTTCTAAGGGTACTTTTTGATTTTATATTTGCTTCTATTACTGCCAATGCTGTTGTTGCTGCTCCTGTTGTTGTTGCTGCGACTATTGTCATTTTGTTGACTATTCCTTCCACTATCGCTGCTGCTCCTGTTGCTTCTAATAATGCTGTCTCTTAGCTAGTGCCACAGCTGATGCTGCTGTTGCTGCTTTTGCTGCAGCTGCCTCCACCCCTTAAACATTTCCCTTTTTTTTGTTTTTGCTATGGAAGCAGTAATTCCCATTACACCTTGAAATTTGGTGTGGCCAATGTTTTTTCAGGGGGGTGTGATGATGCCCTTGCTTCTGCCATTCGAACGGCTTCCTCCACTGTGGCTGCAGTTGCCACCATTGTAGCTTCTTCCACAAATACTTCCATTACCTCAGGTTCTTTGGAAACTTATGCTAGCCCTGCTATCAATACTAGTGCGACTACTTCTTCTGTTACCTTTTTTCAAGAAAGTACCGTTGACTTTTGATGTTCACTGCATACTCAGTTATTCTCACGAACTCACGAAACATCTCAACATACTCAGGGACGGTTGTCCGACTAGACCAAAAGTTGGGCCTGTGGTAGGTAATCGTATTGAGTAGAGGAATGTAGGTCATTATCCTAATCCGATTTCCCACAACAGGTCCAGGGGAACGTGCTTGAGCCACGTGGAGAAATCTTCAATAAACCCCTCCCACTTTGGAGTGAGCTTTGTTCAATTCTAAGAAGTCCAATTTGATCTTTGGAGTGCTGATGTGAAGTTTAGTGGACTGATAACCAGCTACGCCAAAACCTGCACATGAGCAACAACCTCTGACCATCGTCCCGATACACTTTCTATTCACAGGCCCAAAGGACCCCGCTTCAGTCACATTGACCGAGCTTTGCTGCACAATCCTTCTTAAGAGGTTCAGAAAAATGCCACCTTCTTGGAATGTTTCCTTAAATTTCACCTCTCCCCCACCTTCTAATGGGGCGTGTGACAGGGTGACTCCAGTATTTTTCTGCTTCCATAACAAGGAACCTTTGAAACTTCATGAAGAATATATGTGTCCTCATGTCTAAGAATACAGGTCCTTTTCCTTGCTCGTGATGTAAAGAGGCAGGCTGGACTTGGAAGAATTATCTAGCCTTCTACAAAATTTCTAGACATGTTGGTACTACTGTTTTCATAGGTGGGAATTACATCTGGAATTCTCTCTCAAAGTGTGTGAAAGTGAATATTGGGACGAGGCAAGCCACAAGTGGTGGCTCCAGCTACCTCACAATGGTGACTTTCCTTGCATATCAATGATCGGTCATGGGAGCGAGGGTAGAGGGCATAAAATTTCCAGCCAGTTGAGGGTACATAGAGAGTTTCATGGACTTGATTAAATCAATTCTTTAGGATAATACATTTAAGGGAATATTCACTGGGCAGTACACTGGTCTCTCTTGCATGATTGGCCGCTCATGCATCCATTCAATCGATGAGGCCTCAACCGAGTGGCCTTTGTATATCTCTTCTGCCTTCATCGCCTTGGCGATTGACCAAGGATGTAAATACACGCAGAGGTCAGTGATGAGAAATATACATGGTCCTTCACAGAAAATTTCCCATTTCATGCATTGGGTTGCCTGGCCGGCTGAACATCATTGAATTCACATTCAGGTGGCCAATGCGCTGACTGTGCAGTGGGTGAAGCTCCCAGAAAATTCTCTGGTGATCAATGGCGCAGACACTGGCATGGCTTCTTCACTTCTTCTTAGCAGTGTAGATGCTGCAGTATTGGTGTGGAAGCTGCAGTGAGGCAGATTTCATTGCCAATACTGCAGCTCAATGTTTCCTAGACATTTGCAACTACTGCTGCTTCCCCTCTTTGGACCAACAGCACCTGCTTTTTCTGCTGCTCCGCCTCAATGCCTGACAGCCCGTGGGGCAGCAGCACCTGCCGGTGCTACTGCTTGTGCTTGATGGGGCATCAGCACTGGCTGCTGCTGCTGCTGCTCTCCCTAAGTGGGATATCAGCACCTTCTGCTTCTGCTGCTCTAGGAGCATCCCACTTTGTGGCTGCTGTTCCTGCTTGATGGGAAAGCAGCACCAGCCACTGTGGCTGATTTTTCCTCAAAGAAGCAGAACAACCTGCTGTTTTTACTGGTAACTCTCAACAAATCAGCATCACACAATAATGTTGCTATCACATCCAGTTGCTGATGTGGCTTCGAATGTAGCTGAAGTGGTTTTGGACGCATGTGCATCCATGGCTGGTGTGCGATTGTGTGTATGCTGTTGCTGAAAACATAGTTGTTTTTGCATCCATCACCACACTTGTTGTGGCAGCTGCAAATGTGGCTTGTGCGCCATGTTGTGTTATGTCACAGCTACCACAGGTCATGGCTGTGCATCAACTGTTGATTGTGAAAATGCCACCGCCACTGCCAGTTCCACTGCTAGCTGTGGGTACCACCGCTGTCATTTTCAATGCTCTCTGAGTCTTTTTTTTTCTCCTCGAAGAATGCTGACTACAGACTCTGCCTAAGCTTTCAGCACGTTACTGATGCAGATCCCTGTGCTCCGATACCATGAGAGAAATCTGTTAAGAGTGTGTAGACTCATGCGTAGAAGTGACAGAAACTCTAGGGATGGGTGGAATACTGCCAGAGGTGAATATTTTGGGTAGCTCGCACAATTGAAAAGGAACAACAATGATATAGTACACATGAGCTCCAACTCGGGACTGGATGTTGGATCGTGCCATGTCTTCTTCCTCCCTTCTTCAGCTTTTGGTGTCCTCTCAGCTTATGTCCATGCTCTTGCAGATCTCTAATGCTAACGAGATGACTCCTAGCGTTCGCTTACCGGTGCTTGGAACCACTTCAATAGCCGTCGTGCTGCTTGTGTCACTTATGCCCGCTGGGTTGATTACTTGATTACCTTGTCAACGACCAGTAGAATCTCTGTGGTGAACTGGCTACTGGCTCTCTTAGGTAGGTCAATATCGACAAATTTCTGCAGCAGTGTCAGCAAGCTACCAGGATTCTTCTTGTTGCAAACTATCCTCACCCACTTCCAAACAGATTTACAGGGAGAAGGTACACCAGAGACAGTGAAAGCAACCAAACACCCTCACTCGAGGGAGGAGAACATGTCACTGAAAGCCCAGATCCTGACCATTGAGGAGCATGGAGATTAGAAGAGGGGATCGCAGCGGTTCCCTGGAAGAATGTAGTAGAAATTTTTGTTTTTGCCACATCCCTTGTGGCTCTGCAGACAAGCCCTAATGGTAGCGGCTTAGTGGTGTTCTATGAATGGATTTTAAAAGAAGTAGATATGTGACAAAAATGAATTGTCTGGTCTGTCTTGGCCCATTTGGGCATCTGTGACAAACATTCTGTGTGCCATGTGCTCTTCGACTATAATTTCTTCTACTCATAATGAAGCAGTGATCTGTTTTGTCCCAGGGGCTTCAAGACATCAAGACTTCATCAGGTGCAGGTATGTGCTTCCCTTGTAAGGAAGAGTGAACTTTGCAATGGATTGGGGTTCGTAAGGATGTACAGATGCGTGAAGATGGGACCAGACTTGATACAGACGGCATGTATAGAGTGATGCACTGATATGTTCAGAAAGATCACCAGACATGCATTTTGGAACCTTGCAACAGGCATGGTTCTCTTGTGGAAAGAAAAACAACAAAGTATTGGCTCCATAGAAGTACACATCTTCTGCCTAATTAATGGGGTTTGTAGAGCCATCCCAAACCCACAGTGGAAGCTACAGTAGAATATCTGACCTAGAAATCCCACCTTGCACACATCGTGTATCTCTGTTGTCGGTATGATAAAGGATATATATATATATACAGGATCAGCGGCACATGTTCAAGGCGACGAAGAATCTCATCACACAGCAACCTGCTGTCCACGCATCCACACATGAGAGTCGTATGCCATCAGCCCGTTTTTGTCTCACAGTATTATTCTCGGCGTGGCACGCATGCCCCCTCCACATGAGTGGGAAAGACACACCCATGTATGGAGAGCAGCACTGCAAACTGGGAAACTTAGCCGCATGGCGGATCAGGGTAGAAGTCCACTTTCTGCCAAGATATCCCATTCACCGTCACTATATCCGACGTCTCGTCTTGGCATGCATTTGGTCGTCGCACGAGAATGCACTTGCCGTTGCACACGTCCGGGCGGGATGAGCTGCACAAAAAAAGCGTACAAGAGCAGTGCAGAGGAGATCATTCAGACCACACAGGGTCCTTCAGCAAAATGGAACACCCACAAGAGGCGGTTTCAAAGTTTCACACAAGCAGAGAAAATATCAGAATGAAGCCGAGAAAAAACAATTCCACCATCCTGCAGCACATACCTGGGAGCGGCGTAGATCCACATGGTGCAGTTGTTGGCCTCGCCACGACAGCTGGTCCGGCATAGTTCCAATGTCGCAGCCGGCTTCAGAGTGTGTGCATACCGCAGCGCCCATGCAATGCCGGCCTGCACGAGTTAATTGCAACAATGCAGAAAAGGACAAGAGGACCGATTGGATGGGGGAGGATCAAGTTGGGTGGCGGAGGGGGTGTGGGCCCAGCGCAAG
>SZWC01007486.1:77054-116003 GCA_023375785.1 Penium margaritaceum
GAGAGGGAAGGAGGGTGGGTGGGAGCGAGAGGGAAGGATTAGGAAGGGAGAGTGGGTGGGACTGGAGAGAGGGTGAGAGGTAGGGATGGGGGGAGGGAGGAAGAGAGGGAGAGAGGGAGGGGGGGAGGACCGAGGGCAGGTGGAAGGGATAGAGGGACCGGTGTGAGGGAAGGGGGGTTGAGGAAGCATGTGCTATGAATTCTTCTCAAAGTTGTTTTCTGGACTCTTCTTCACATTTTTCTCTTTTTTCTCTTTTCCTCACCGAAAGAAAAGGTCCAGCGCAATCGTTCGAACAGGCGCGCGCGCAATGAACTGAAGTACGCACCTTGAGAGGCTTTTGCCAGGGCACCCGGCAAGGAGGCGGCTGTGGCCACCAGCAGCAGCAGCAGCAGCAGGCGGAGGAGCAGCAACCGTGAGAAAGAGGAAGACGCAGCCATAGCGGAGGCGAGGTGAAATACGCCGCAGCGGATTGCGTCACCGAGTTGGAGACCGCTGGTAGAGTTGAGGAGTTGTCCCGAAACAGTGACGGCAGATTCGTCGTTGGAGGCCGAGAGCTTGTTGAGACGTCGCGGGGTTCTACAGCATCCGTGGCTCTAGTGGAGGGTGCGGTGCTGACGGGAGGCGATGCTATTTGCGTTTGTCTCGTGTGGGGAGATTCGACAGGTATGTGGTCAAGCCTGGTGCCGAGAGCTTGGTAGAGATTGAGAATGAGCGGATTTCAGGAAGGGCCGAGTCAGCGGCTTGCCGAAATGCGAAGCTGAGTAAATGTGGTGGTGGAAACGCCGGTGTTTCGGTAACCGCGTCGCGTGGTTAGCCGCCGTCCACGCGTGATGCCGGGGGGGTGTTGGGGGAAGGCCGTTCGGCATGGAGACGGAAGGGTGGACGCTATCGCACTCAAATGACAAGGGAGGCGATCTCAACCGTGGTGGCCTTGTCCCGCTGGCGCGATCGACACAGGGAGAGAGGAGGAGGCTGCGGGGGGGGGGGGGGGGGGGGGGGGAGGCGAAGGGGGAGTGCAGCATCCACGGGTCGCGGGTCAAACTGGGAACCGGCGCGACTCGGCTTCCAACCGTACGTGCAGCTGTCTTGTGCGTGTGGAAATGGAAATGGACATGATGTACGAAATTGGTTTGTGAGCTCAATTCGGGTTCAGGCGCCGGCGCTGCCAACCAGCGGTATCCCCGCCACGACTTTTCCTCGTCACAGTGCAAAAGTTTTTTTTTTGTTTTGTCTCGTGACGAGGATCAGGCAGGTCGACGCGGAGGTGGTCGTCAGGCCGAGTCCTATTAACATTTGTTTTGTTCTTGGTGACAACTGATGTTCACGGAAGTGTGCTGACGAGGCAACGTCGGCAAAGGACGAACATGCGCACGTGCGTCGCGTATCGTTGCTGTCGTGTTGGAAGCGTCTGACAGCCAACGCGGGTTTGTGACGCAAACTGCATTCGGCCACCGACAAAGGCCCAGTGCTTCTCCAGCACCGTTTTCGCTGTCGGCCAACCATGACACGACATCTTTTACCGGCGGTCGATGCCTCCCTGGCCTGCACTGGCGAGATGCACGCGCTGATAACCGAAAGGAGCGGGATGTCCATATACCCCTCGTTTCGGAGAATAAGCCTGACTCCCCCCCACCTCAGAACAATATCCTCATTCGCCAGAACCTGGAACAGTAAACCTCATTCGCCCCTACCTCAGAAAAGTAAGCCTGATTCGCACCTGCCTCGCTGTTATGCTAAACGGAGCAGAGATTTTGAACATGTAGAATTTGGGAGGAAAAACACGATATAGACTTTGGGACACTTGAGTAATTTATAATTAGTAGTGAGTGTACATTAGTCGGAAGGAAAGAACACATGCATACAAGTGTCGAGTTACGAATGAGACATACCCGGGGTCGTTGGGTCAACTGTCGAACGACGCGTGCGAAGTCACGTTGTGAGTGGTCAGATTCGAGAAGGTCTGCCAAGAAGTCGGGTGTCTTCGAAAAACGGCGACCGTTGCACCACAGAGTAGATGAACACCTTGTTGCCCTCTGACTGCATCCACAACAGGATAAATGGAGCAAACCCAAGACAACTGGAGCAATCCAAAAACAACTGGAGCAAGGCCAAAACAACTAGAGCAAGCCCAAGTTAAAAGGAGCAAGCCCAAGATAACTGGAGGAAGCCCAAGACAACTGGAGCAAACTCAAGACAATTGGAGCAAGCTCAAGACAACGAGAGCAAGGCTAAGGCAACGGGAGCAAGCCCAAGACAACTGGAACAAGCCCAAAACAACTGGAGCAAGGCCAAGACAACTGGAGCAATCCCTAGATAACTAAAGCAAGGCTAAGAGAACTGGAGCAAGGCCAAGACACCTGGAGCAAGACCAAGACAACTGGAGCACTGATGAAAACTGAGGCAGCCCTCAGGGAGGTGATCAGGCTCACTAAGAGCCGCCTAGGCAGGACCAAGTGCTTGTGAGAGGGGGTTGCAGGTTGCACAGACAGAAATTACGGAAGCAAATGTAGGTTTGCAGAGAACTCGAATGTCTGAATCGACTCTTGAGTGAGAAATTACATAATCACTGCTTTCTAACAAGCCCTTATATGCCTCATTTGGCAAAGGGAGTACTGAGATCCACTCTCTCAAAGTTGACACTCTAGCACACTCCTAGCCTAACGGGATGAGCGACAGTCACCTTGTCACACATGAGAATTATGTCTCACACGGCCTACACGACGAGTTATCGTGGAGTGATCCTTCCTTGAAGTCTCCTGGATGTCCTCCAGCAGGCTTTTCTCCTTGAAGGCCGCTCTCAACCGTCCTGACCAATAATCTTGCCGCCTTTTGTGTCAAAAGTGCTCAGGTCGTCACTTGAACCCGATCCACAATTTCCAAAGTTTGGAAATCTGTATCGTGGCAGTGCCACGCCGACTGGTCGAAGGAGCCACGTGGCTCGAGCGGGGTCACCTGGGACTGTGAACGGTGAGACGGGATGGCTTGAGGGTCGGAGACCCTCAAGCACCGCGGTTTTGGCCTAATCGGCCAAGGATTATGTCGAATGAATTACATTGGTATCAGAGCTCCAGGGCTCGAATCCCACGTCGGGATTCCGGAGATGCCGAGGCGGCTCTCACTCCTAGCGGGGGGGAGTGTAGCGTGGCAGTGCCACGCCGATTGGTCGAAGAAGCCACGTGGCTCGAGCGGGGTCACCTGGGACTGTCGGCGGTGAGACGGGATGGCTTGAGGGTCGGAGACCCTCAAGAACCGCGGTTTTGGCTTAGTCGGCCAAGGATTCCGTCGAATTCGTTACAAAATCCATATCTCACTTAAACAGACTTCGAATTGAGTTTCGTAAAGTGCGTTGGAACGTGTGAAACTTCCTATACGCAACTATCATGCCAGATGATTTTATCGAGCAACTTTTTTTTGTCACTTTCTGGCACCCTCATATCCACCATTCTCCCACTTTGCGAGAATAAAAATCACACAAGTGCGCACTGCCAGTGGCTTGGTCAGGAAGGCTGCCAACATCATGCTTGAAGGGCAGAACTTGATCTGCACGACCTGCTTCACCACGAGTTCACGATGAAGTGATATCGCAGGTCAATGTGCTTGGTGCGGGCATGAAACTCTGCGTCCTTTGTTAGAGGAATGACACTCATGTTGTCACAGTAGATTGTTGTCGCTGTGGTCTGCTGCTGTCCAAGGTTTTCCAGCAGCTCACGCAGCCACACTTCTTTTGCTGCTTGACTCAGGGCGATGTACTCGGCTTCGGTGGAGGAGAGGGCGACACACTTGTTTCTTGCTCCTCTAGCTGATTGCACCTCCGCCTAGCACAAACACGAAACCACTGGTCGACCTCCTTGTGTCCAGGTCACCTCCCCAATCTGTGTCACTGTAGCCGATGAGGATGGGGCTGTTTTTGCTGTTGAAGGTGAGGCAAAGGCTGCTGTTGCTGTCGAGGTAGCGCAGCACGCGCTTGACCGCCTCCCAATGCGGCATGCCCGGATTCACGCAAAACGTGCTGAGAACACCCACTGCTTGGCTGATGTCGAGGCACGTGCTGACTGCTGCGTACATGAGGCTACCATCTACTGCTTCGTACGGCACTGCTTCCATGCGGTTGCTCTCTTGCATGTCGCGGGGAGTCTGCGTCATGCTCAGCTTCGCTCCCACTTCCAGTGGTGTTGCGGCTTTGCACGCTCCTGCCATGTTGAAGCGCTTGACGATGTGGCTCACGTACGTGCTCTGCAACAACTCCAAATTCAGCTGCTGTTGGTTGCGCTTGACCTAAAGGCCTAGGCAGTAGCTCAACTCTCCCATGTCTTTCATTTCGAACCTGGCAGCAAGGGACTGCTTCACATCGTCCAAGAGACTTGGAGTCAGATGCAATGAGCAGATCATCAACATAGTGCAAGATGATGACCTGGCTTGCCTCTTGCGTGCGCACATATACTGCATGGTCAGCTTCACTGCGCACAAAGCCAAGGCCAGCCAGCTGCTCATCCATCTTGTGGTACCATGCTAGCGAGGCTTGCTTCAGGATGTAGAGGGCCCTCACAAGCTTGCACACCAAATCCTCCTTTCCCTCCACCACATACCCCTCCGGCTGCTCCATGTACACATCCTCCTCGAGGTCACCATTCAGAAATGCACAAGTCACATCCATTTGGTGTACATCCCAGTCCATAGCAGCAGCAAGAGCGAGGATCGCTCGGATGGATGGGAACTTTGCGATAGGTGCAAATGTATCATTGTAATCCACACCTTCAGTCTGCGCATACCCCTTTGCAACCAACCGTGCTTTGTACCTGAGCACCTTACCATCCGCACAATGCTTGCACATGAAGATCCACCGGCATCCGATCACTCGGCTGCCACGTGGAGCTTCCTCGAGGGTCCAGGTGCCATTCTTCATGAGCGCACCATACTCCTCATCTGCTGCGACACGCCACTCTGTCGCCTCGGCGCTGCGCATGGCTTCAGCAAATGTGGTTAGGTCATCTCTGACTGTGAGGAAGAGGAGCTCGAGTTCAGAGGACTCCGTTGGTGATGGAGCGGTGCACATGTTCAACCGCTCCCCTTGTTGCGTCTGCTTCTTTGCGAGCCTCTCAGACCGCCGTAGCTGCTCCCCACTGTCCTTTGCACCTTTGTTGAGGCGTGCAGATCGTCGTGGCAGCTGCTGTGTGTTGCTTTGTTGATCCTCCTCATCAGATTCGGCTGCTGGCTCCTTCTCCTTCTCAGCTTCCTTTGCCTCCTTGTCATTGCCGCTATCACCGCCATCTTTCGCACCGCCCTCTTCTGCTACTGGCTCTTCTCCCACTTCAGGTACAAGTGCGGGAGCAAGTGGAACTGCAATCATAGGGATCCAAGTCCAGCCCTTCACGTCCTCTTGAAAGACGACATCACGGCTGCGGATGATCTTGCAAGCAGCGAGGTTGTAGAGGCCGTATCCCATGGTGTCGTAGCCGAGGAAGGCCGCCTTAACCGACTTTGCATCCAGCTTGTTGCGGTTGCCGGCAGGCACGTGCACGAATGCGCCACACCTGAAGACTTTCAGGTGCGTCACTGTTGGTTTGCGTCCCGTCCATGCCTCCTCCGATGTCATTAGTGGCACGACGTACGTGGGACTTCGGTTTTTCAGGTACACGGCAGTGTTGACCGCTTCCCTCCAAAAGGTTGGCGGGAGCTCCGCATCTTGGAGCATGCTCCGAGCACGCTCCATGAGCGTGCGGTTTGCGTATTCAGCCACACTGTTCAGTTGCGGTGTTCCATGTGGAGTGACCCCGTGCCTGATCTCGTGACGCTTGAGGAAGTTGCGGAAGTCGTTAGAGAGGTACTCTCCTCCACCGTCGGTACGAAACACCTTCAACCGCCTGCCATTCTCATTCTATGCAGAAGCAATCCACACCTTGAAAGCATCAAAGCACTCATCCTTGCCAGCCAAGAAGGACACCCACGTCTTCCTCGACTTGTCATCAACAAACGTGACAAAGTACAACTTCCCGGACAAGGACTGTGATGGCATGGGACAGCATAAATCAGAGTGAACGAGTGAGAGACGTTCAGCCGTCCCCTTCCCTTCCCCCGTGAAAGGAGCATGGGCTTGCTTCCCTTTAGTGCAACTCTCACAAGCCGATGCACCAGGCTACTTCACCCCTTTGAGCTCTAGGCCACAGACCATCAGCTGCATGGAGATGATGGCGCCAAAGCCGAGGTGACCGAGCCGGTGGTGCCATAAGCCGATGTCGTGTTTTCCCTCTCTCGCCGCCAATATCGAGTCAACTTCCTTCTCCGGTGCCACGTAGAGACAGTAAAGACCGTGCTCCTTGTCAGCGTTTGCAAGCACACGCCCCGCACTTGCAGAGATGGTACAACCACCATTCTCAAAGCGAAACTGCATGCCTTTGGAGATGAGAGATGAGACAGAGAGGAGGTTAGCTGCCAGCCCCGGAACATGGAGCACCCCCTTAACTCGACGTTCCACGTACTTGCCCTCAACGGAAGCACAAAACACAATCTCACCCTCCCAAACTGCCATTTGCACATGGTTATCCCCCATGTACACCCGACGAGGCTCAATGACGGTGTAGACAACGAACCACTCCCGGCGACACGTCATGTGTCGCGTGGCTCCCGAGTCGATGATCCAAAACAGGGCGGTGTTGTCGGAGACGTGCAGGACACGGATGGTTTTCATGAATCCACTCTCCTAATCTGTGGCGTTTGTGGAAGTATCGGACTGTTTTCCCGCTCCCACTCCAGCCGTAAGGTCCGCCTTCTTCTTCTGGCATTCGCGCGCCCAATGGCCCGGCTTCTTGCAGTAGTGGCAGTTCCACTTCTTCTTCCCTCCTCTGCCGTTACCCCTGGTTGCTGCAACACCACCCCCATGACAAGAGTAGGTGATAAGAACAATGTCCAGTCCGCTTCTGCCCTCCTCTCCCTTGCGCTGCTCCTCCTCAAACAGCATGCTCTCCTCCACATCATTGAGGGAGATCTTGTCGTAGTGCTGGTCCAGGGCAACAATGAGAGGAGTGTAGCTGCTAGGAAGGCCAGAGAGGATGGTTAGCATGAGCACACGCTCTTTGACAGGGTCTTCAATCGCAGCAAGCTGGTCAGAGAGAGACTTCGCCATGTTGATGTCGTCAATCATGGATCTAGACTCATCCACCTTCACAGTGTGAAAGTGACGACACAACTGCATGTTCATGAGGATTGACTTGGAAGCATAAGTGGACTCAAGCTTTTTCCAAACCTCCTTTGGCGTGAGGATGCCACGGACAAGGAGTTGCTTCCGTTTAGCGAGGTGGAGCTAGATGGTTGCAAGGGCGCGGTCACGCTTCTCGCGGTAAGTACGGGCGTCGCTAGGAAAGAGGGAGATTTCTGCTGGTTCCTTCTCCTTCTCATCCACCTGGCTCTAGAGACCCTTCTCCATCAGCACTATCTTCATGTTGTTGCTCCAGTTGGAGAAGTTCTTGCCTTCAAACTTGGCGATGTTGACTCCGGCCACCACAAAAGCGGATGTCGCCATGGTAGTGCAACGTTCAGCCCACAAACGGCTCTCTCACACAATAGGGTGCAAGGAATAACTCAAGGATGAGGCAAAGCATTTTTCTAGCTCTGATACCACTGATGAAAACTGGGGCAGCCCTCAGGGAGGTGATCAGGCTCACTAAGAGCCGCCTAGGCAGGACCAGCTGTTTGTGAGAGGGGGTTGCAGGTTGCACAGATTGAAATTACGGAAGCGAATGTAGGTTTGCAGCTTTGTAGGTTTGTAGGATTGAATGTATGAATCGACTCTTGAGTGAGAAATTACATAATCACAGCTTTCTAACAAGCCCTTATATGCCTCATTTGGCCAAGGGAGCACTGAGATCCACTGTGTAAGAGTTGACCCTCTAGAACACTCCTAGCCTAGCGGGATGAGCGGCAGCCACCTTGTCACACATGAGAATTATGTCTCACACGGCCTGCACGACCAGTAATCATGGACCGATCCTTCCCTGGAGTCTCTTGGATGTCCTCCAGTAAGCTTTTCTCCTTGAAGGCTGCTCTCAGCCGTCTTGACCAATAATCTTGCCGCCTTTTCAGCTACAAGTGCTCAGGTCGTCAATTGAACCCGATCCATGATCTCCAAACTTTGGAAATCCATATCTCACTTAAACGGACTCCGAATTGAGTTCCATAAAGTGTGTTGGAACCTGTGAAACTTCATCTATGCAACTATCATGCCAGATTATTTTTATCGAGTAACCTATTTTTGTCACTTTCTGGGCCCCTCATATCCACCAAGCATGACCAAGAAAACTGGAGCAAGCCCAAGACAACTAGAGCAAGGCCAAGAAAATTGAGAAAGGCCAAGACAAATGGAGAAAGGCCAGGAAAACTGGAACAAGACCAATACATCTGGAGTAAGCCCAAGACATATGGAGCAAGGCCAAGAAAATTGGAGCAAGCCCTAGACAACTAGAGCAAGCCCAAGACAACTGGAGCAAGACCAAGAAAAATGGAGTAAGCCCAAGAAAACTGGAGCAAGCCGAAAACAACTGGAGCAAGTCCAATACAACTGGAGCAAGACAAAGACAACTGGAGCAAGTCCAAGACAACTGGAGCAAGGCCAAGACAAAGGGAGCAAGATCAAGACAACTGGTCCAAGGCAAAGAAAACTGGAGACAGTCTAAGACAATTGGGGCAAGCCAAAGACAACCGGATCAAGCCCAAGACAATTCAAGCAAGTCCAAGAGAATTGAACCAAGTCCAAGAGAACTGGAGAAATTCCAAGAAAATTGGAGCAAGCCCAAGACAACTAGAGCAAGACCAAGACAACTGGAACAACGTCAAGAAAACTAGAGCAAGCCAAAGACAACTAGAGCACACCCAAGACAATTGGAGCAAACCCAAGACAACTGGAGCAAGCCCAAGACAACTGGAGAAACCCGAAGAAAACTGAAGCAAGCCCCAATTAACTGATTGTAAGCTCAAGACAATTGGACCAAGCCCAAGACAACTGGAACAAGGTGAAGACAACTAGAGCAAGCCCAAGACAACTAGAGCACGCCCAAGACAACTAGAGCAAGCCCAAGACAACTGGAGCAAGCCCCAGACAACTGGAGCAACCCCAACACAAATGAAGCAAGCTCAAGACAACTGGAGCAAACCCAAGACAACTGGAGCAAGCCCAAGACAATTGGAGCAAGCGCAAGACAAATGGAGCAAGCCCAAGAGAACAGAAGCAATGCGAAGACAACTGGAGCAAGGCCAAAACAACTGGTGCAAGCCCAAGTCAACAGGAGCAAGACCAAGATAACTGGAGGAAGCCCAAGACAACTGGAGCAAGCCCAAGACAACTGCAGCAAGCCCAAGACAATTGGAGCAAGCTCAAGGTGACGAGAGCAAGGCCAAGACAACGGGAGCAAGCAGAAGACAAGTGGAACAAGCCCACGACATCTGGAGCAAGGCCAAGACAACTGGAGCAATCCCAAGAAAATTGGAGCAAGGCCAAAAGACTTGGAGCAAGGCCAAGAAACCCGGAGCAAGCCCAAGACAACTGGAGTAAGCCAAAAACAACTGTAGTGAGCCCAATACAACAGGAGGAAGACCAAGAGAACTAGAGCAAGACCAAGACAACTAGTGCAAGCCCAAGACAACTAGAGGGAGGCCAAGAAAATTGAGAAAGGCCAAGAAAACTGGAGCAAGTCCAAGACAACTGGAGCAAGCCCAAGACATCTGGAGCAAGCCTAAGACAACAGGAGAGAGGCCAAGAAAATTGGAGCAAGCCTCAGACAACTAAAGCAAGCCCAAGACAACTAGAGGAAGGCCAAGACAACTGGAGCAAGCCCAAGACAACTGGAGCAAGTCCAAGACAACTAAAGCAAGTCCAATACAACTGGAGCAAGCCCAAGACAACTAGAGAAAGTCCAAAATCTCTAGAGCAAACCCAAGAACACTGGAGCAAGTCCAAGACAACTGGAGCAAAATCAAGACAACTGGAGCAAGCCCAAGACCAATGGAGCAAGCCCAAGACAACTGGAGAAGGCCCAAGACGAATGGAGCAAGTCCAAGACAACAAGAGAAATGCCAAGACAACTGGAGCAAGGCAAAGACAACTGGAGCAAGGCAAAGACAACTGGAGTGAGCCCAAGACAACTGGAGCAAGCCCGAGACAACTAGTGCAAGTCCAAGACAATGTCCATCACCCCTGACCCAAGTCCAAGACAACTGGAGCAAGTCCAATGGACTAGAGCAAGCCCAAGGCAAGTGGAGCAAGCCGAAGGCAACCGGAGCAAAGTGAAGACAACTGGAGTAAGCCCAAAAAAACTAGAGCAAGCCCAAGACATCTAGAGCAAGGCCAAGTCGACTTGAGCGATGCCAAGGAACTGAAGCAAGGCCTAGAAAACTGGAGGAAGGCCAAGACAAGTGGAGCAAGCCTAAGATAACTGGAGCAAGCCCAAGACAACTGGAGCAAGCCCAAGACAACTGGAGCAAGCCCAAGACAATTGGAGCAAGCCAAAGAAAAGTGGAGCAAGCGCAAGACAACTGGAGGAATCCCAAGAAAACTAGAGCAAGGCCAAGAAAACCAGAGTAATGCAAGGCAACTAGATCAAGCCCAAGACAATTGGAGCAAGGCCAATACAACTTGAGCAAGCCCATGAAAACTGGAGCAAGCCCAAGACAAATGGAGCAAGGTGAAGACAACTGGAGCAAGCCCAAGACAACTGGAGCAAGCCCAAGACAACTGGAGCAAGCCCAAGACAATTGGAGCAAGGCCAAGACAACTGGAGTAAGCCCAAGACAACTGTAGCAAGTCCAAGACACCTGGAACAAGCCCAATATACCTTCAGCAAGCCCAAGAGAACTGGAGCAAGCCCATGACAACCGAAGCAAGGCCAAGACAGATGGATGGAGCCCAAGAAAACTGGAGCAAGGCCAAGGAAACTGGAGCAAGGCCAAGACAACAGGAGCAAGGCTAAGACAACTAGAGCAAGGAATAGACAACTGGAGTAAGCTCAAGGAAACTGGAGCAATACCAAGACAAATGGAGCAAGCCCAAGACAACTGGAGCAAGGCCAAGGCAACTAAGAAAGACCAAGTCTACAGGAGCAAGGTCAAGACAACTGGAGCAAGCCCAAGACAACTAGAGCAAGCCCAAGAAAATTGGAGCAAGACCAAGACAACTCGAGCAAGGCCAAGACACATGGAGCAAGTCCAAGACCACTGGACCAAGACCAAGAAAACTGGAGCAAGCCCAAGACAACTGAAGTAAGGCCAAGTGAACTTGGACAAGGCCAAGACAACCAGAGCAAGGCCAAGACAACTGGAGCAAGCCCAAGACAACTGGAGCTTGTCCATGACAACTGGAGCAAGCCCATGATATCTGGAGCAAGGCCAAGACAGCTGAGAAAGGACAAGACAACTAGAGCAAGGCCCAGGCAATTGGAGCAATTCCAAGACAACTGGAGCAAAACCAAGATAACTGAAGCAAGGTCAAGACAATTGGATCAAGCCCAAGACAACTGGAGCAGGTCAAAGACAACTGGAGCAAGTCCAAGACAACTGGAGCAAGCCCAAGACAACTGGAGAAAGTGGAGGACACATGGAGCAAGCCCAAAACCACTCGAGAAAGTCCAAAACATGTCGAGCAAGTCCAAGACAAATGGAGCAAGCCCAAGACAACTGGAGCAAGCCCAAGAGAACTGGAGCAAGGTCAAGACAAGCAGAGAAAGCCCCAAACAACCGGAGCAAGTCCAAGACAACTGGAGCAATCCCAAGACAACTGAAGGAAGTCCAACACAAATGGAGCAAGCCAAAGAAAACTGGAGCAATGTCAAGACAACCGGAGCAAGGTCAAGGCAAAAAGAGCAAGCCCAAGACCACGGGAGCAAGTCAAGACAACTGGAGCAAGCCCAAGAAAACTGGAGCAAGCCCAAGACTATTGGAGGAAGGCCAAGGCAACTGGAGCAAGGCCAAGATAACTGGAGCAAGCCTAAGAGAACTGGAGCAAGCCCAAGACAACGGGAGAAAGTTTAAGACAACTGGAGAAAGTTCAAGACAACTGGGGCAAGTTCAAGACAACTGGAGCAAGGTCAAGACAACTGGAGCAAGCCCAAGACCATTGGAGCAAGCCCAAGACAACTGGAACATGTCCAAGACAATAAGAGAAATTCCAAGAAAAGTGGAGCAAGCCAAAGACAACTGGAGCACGGCAAAGACGATTGGAGCAAGCCCAAGTCAACTGGAACAAGCCCAAGAGAGCGGAAGCAAGGTCCATATAACTGGAGCAAGCCCAAGTCAACTAGAGCAAGCCCAAGACAACTAGAGAAATACCAAGACAACTTGAGCAAGGCCAAGAAAACTGACGCAACAGGAGCAAGCCCAGGACAACAGGAGCAAGGCCTAGACAACTGGAGCAAGCCCAAGACAACAAGAGAAAGCCCCAAACAACTGGAGCAAGCCCAAACAACCGGAGCAAGCCCAGGACAACTGGAGCAAGCCCAAAACAATTGAAGCAAGCCCAAGGCAACGTAAGCAAGACCAAGAGAACTGGAGTAAGCCTAAGACAACTGGGGCAAGGCCAAGACAAATAAGAAAGGCCAAGACAACTGGAGCAAGGTCAAGAATGTCGCAGCAAGCTCAAGACCACTGTACCAAGCCCAAGCCAACTGGAGCAAAGCCAAGACAACTTGAGTAAGGCCAAGACAACTGGAGCAAGCCCAAGACAACTTGAGCAAGGCCAAGACAACTGGAGCAACACCAAGAAAACTGGAGTAAGGCCAAGACACATGTAGCAAGCTTAAGACCACTGGAGCAAGCCCAAGACAACTGGAGAAAGCCCAAGACAACTCAAGCAAGGCCGAGACAACTTGGGCAAGTCCAAGACAACTGGAGCAAGGCCAAGACAAATGGAGCAAGCCCAAGACAGCTAGAGCTTGATCAAGACAACGGGAGGAAGTCCAAGAAAACTGGACCAATGCCAAGACAACTGAGAAAGGACAAGACAACTAGAGCATGGCCAAGGGAATTGGAGCAAGCCCAAGACAACTGGAGCAATCTCAAGAGAACTGGAGCAAGGTCAAGGTAACTTGAGCAAGCCCAAGACACCTGGAGCAAGTCCAAGACAACTGGAGGAAGCCCAAGATGACTGGAGGAAGCCCAAGACAATTCGAGCAAGTCTAAGACAACTGGAGGAAGCCCAAAACAACTAGAGCAAGGCTAAGACATCTGGAGCAAGTCCAAGAAAATTGGAGCAAGCCCAAGACAACTGGTGTGATTCCAAGACATCTGGAGCAAGCCCAAGACAACTGGAGCAAGCCGAAGAAAACTGGAGCAAGCCCAAGACAACTAGAGCAAGGTCAGGACAACCAGAGCAAGCCCAAGATAACCAGAGTAAGCCCAAGACAACTAGAGCAAGCCAAAGACAACTGAATCAAGCCTAAGACAAGTGGAGCAAGCCCAATACAGCTAGAGCAAGCCCAAGACAACTGGAGAAAGCCCAACACAACTGGAGCAAGGCAAAGACAACTGGAGCAAGCCCAAGACAACTGGGGTAAGGCCAAGACAACTGGAGCAACGGCAAGACAACAGGAGCAAGCCTAAGACAAACGGAGCAAGCACCAGACAACTGGAGAAAGCTCAAGACAACTGGAGCAAGGCCAAGACAACTGGAGCAAGCCTAAGAAAATTGGAGCAAATCCAAGACAGCTGGATCAAGGCCAAGACAACTGGAGCAAGGCCAAGACAAATGGAGCAAGGTCAAGACAGGTGGAGCAACCCCAAGAAAACAAGAGCAAGCCCAAGACAACTGGAGTAGGCCGAAGACAACTGGATTAAGCCCAAGACAACTGGAGCAAGCCCAATACAGCTGGAGCAAGCCCAAAACAACTTAGGCAAGGCCAAGACAACTGGAACAAGGCCAAGACAACTAGAGAAAGTTCAAGACAACTAGAGAAAGCCGAAGGCAACTGGATCAAGGCCAAGACAACTGGAGGAATGCCAAGACAACTAGGGCAAGGCCAAGACAACTGGAGTAAGGCCAACACAACAAGAGCAAGCCCAAGACAAATGGAAAAAGCCCAAGAACACTGTACCAAGCCCAAGGCAATTGGGGCAAGGCCAGGACAACTGAGAAAGGACAAAACAACTGGAGCAAGGCCAAGACAACTGGAGCAAGCCCAAGATAATTGGAGCAAGCCCAAGACAACTGGAGCAAGGCCAAGACAAATGGAGCAAGCCCAAGACAACTGGAGCATGTCCAAGACAACTAGAGCAAGCCCAAGACAACTGGAGCAATCCCAAGACATTTTAAGCAAGTTGAAGACAACAAGAGCAGGCCCAAGACAACTGGAGCAAGCGCAAGATAACTGGAGCAATTCCAAGAGAATGGGAGCAAGTCCAAGATGACTAGAGCAAGTCCAAGCCATCCTTAGCAAGGTTAAGACAAATGAAGCAAGCCCGAGACAAGTGGAGCAAGCCCAAACCAACTGGAGTAAGGCCAAGACAACTCGAGCAAGCTGACAAGAACTGCAGTAAGCCCAAGATAACTGGAACAAGCGCAAGACAACTGAAGCAAGTTCCATACAACTTGAGCAAGCCTACGAAAACTGCAGCAAGTCCAAGAGAACTGGAGCAAGACCAAAACTACTGGAGCAAGTGCAAGACAAATTGAGCAAGTTAAAGACAGTTGGAGCAAGCCCAAGAACGCTGGAGCAAGACCAAGATAACTGGAGCAAGCCCAAGATAACAGGAGCAAGTTCAAGACAACTGGAGCAAGGCCAAGACAGCTGGAGCAAGACCAAGACAACTGTAGCAAGGCAAGGATAAATGGAGGAAGTCTAAGACAGCCGGAGCAAGCCTAAGACAACCAAATCAAGCCCAAGATAATTAAAGCAAGTCCAAGACACTCGAACCAAGTCCAAGACAATTGGAGAAAGTCCAACACAACTGGAGCAAGCCCAAGACAAGTGGAGCAAGCCCAAGACAACAAGAGTAAGGTCAAGACAAATAGAGCAAGCCCAAGACAATTAGAGAACGCCCAAGACAACTGAAGCAAGCCCAAGACAACTGGAGCGAGACCAAGACAACTGAAGCAAGCCCTAGATGACTGAAGAAAGCCCAAGACAACTGGAGCAAGCCCAAGAATACTGGACCAAGCCCTAGACAACTGGAGTAATTCCAACACAATTGGAGCAAGGTCAAGACAAGTGGAGCAAGCACAACTCCACTGGAGCAGCCCAAGACAACTGGAGAAGGCCAAAGACAACTGGAGCAAGTCCAAGACGATTGGAGAAATGCCAAGACAACTGGAGCAAGCCAAAAACAATTGGAGCAAGGCAAAGACAACTAGAGCAATCCGAAGACAACTAGAGCAAGCCCGAGAAAACTAGAGCAAGCCCAAAACAATTGAAGCAAGTTCATGACCCCAGACCCAAGTCCAAGATAAATGGAGCAAGTCCAAGAGAACTAGAGCAAGCTCAAGACAAATGGAGCAAGCCCAAGACAACTGGAGGAAGCCCAAGACCAATGGAGCAAGGTCAAGACAACTGGAGCAAGGTCAAGACAACTGGAGTAATCCCAAGACAACTGTGGCAAGCCCAAGACAACTGGAACAAGCCCAATACAGCTGGAGCAAGCCCAAGAGAATTGGAGCAAGGTCAAGAAAAGTGAAGCAAGGCCAAGACAGCTGGAGCAAGACCAAGAGACCTTGAGAAAGGCCAAGACAATTGGAGCAAGGCTAAGACAACTGGAGCAAGGCCAAGACAACTGGAGCAAGGCAAAGACAACTGAGGCAAGCCGAAGGCAACTGGAGCAAGAACAAGACAATTGGAGCAAGCCCAAGACAAATGGAGCAATGCCAAGACAACTAAGAAAGACCAAGACAAAGGGAGCAAGACCAAGACAACTGGAGCAAGTCCATGACAATTGGAGCAAGCCTTAGACAACAGGAGGAAGGCAAAAAAAAATGGAGCCAGGCCAAGACAAGTAGAGCAAGCCCAAGACAACTGGAGCAATTCCAAGACAACTGGAGCAATGCCAAGACAAATTGAGCAAGTCCAAGACACATGGAGCAAGCCCAAGACCACTGGAGCAAGATCAAGAAAACGGGAGCAAGCCCAAGACAACTGAAGTAAGGCCAAGACAAGTTGGGCAAGGCCAAGACAACTGGAGCAAGGCCAAGACAAGTGGAACAAGCCCAAAACAACTGGAGCTTGACCAAGACAACTGGAGCAAGCCCACGACAACTGGAGCAAGGCCAAGACAACTGAGAGAGGACAAGACAACTGGAGCAAGACAAGGATAATTGGAACACGCCCAAGACAACTCGAGCAAGGTCAAGACAACTGGAGCAAGGTCAAGACAACTGGAGCAAGTCCAAGACAATTGGAGCAAGTCCAAGACAACTGGAGCAAGCCCAAGACTACTGGAGCAAGCCCAAGACCACTGGAGGAAGATCAAGAAAACGGGAGCAAGCCCAAGTCAAATGAAGTAAGGCCAAGACAAGTTGGGCAAGGCCAAGACAACTGGAGCAAGGCCAAGACAAGTGGAACAAGCCCAAAACAACTGGAGCTTGACCAAGACAACTGGAGCAAGTCCACGACAACTGGAGCAAGGCCAAGACAACTGAGAGAGGACAAGACAACTGGAGCAAGACAAGGATAATTGGAACACGTCCAAGACAACTGGAGCAAGGTCAAGACAACTGGAGCAAGGTCAAGACAACTGGAGCAAGTCCAAGACAATTGGAGCAAGTCCAAGACAACTGGAGCAAGCCCAAGACTACTGGAGCAAGCCCGAGACAACTGGAGCAAGTCCAAGACAACTGGAGCAAGCCCAAAACAACGGGAACAAGTCCAAAACAACTGGAGCAAGTCCAAGACAACTGGAGCAAGCCCAAGACAACTAAAGAAAGTCCAAGACATCTAGAGAAAAGCCAAGATAAATTGAGCAAGTCCAAGACAACTGGAGCAAGCCCAAGACAACGGGAGCAAGCCCAAGAGAACTTGAGCAAGGTCAAGACAACTAGGGAGAGCCCAAGACAACCAGAGCAAGCCCAAGAGAACTTGAGCAAGCCCAAGACAACTGAAGCAAGTCCAGTACAACTGAAGCAAGCCAAAGACAAGTGGAGCAAGTAAAAGACAACTGGAGCAAGCCCAAGACAGCAGTAGCAAGATCAAGACAACAAGATCAAGACCAAGACCACTTGAGAAAGCCCAAGACAAGTAGAGCAAGCCCAAGACAACTGCAGCAAGCCCAAGACTACTGGAGCAAGACCAAGACAACTGGAGCAAGGCCAAGATAACTGGAGGAAACCCAAGACAACTGGAGCAAGCCCAAGACAACTAGTACAAGTTCAAGACAGCAGGAGCAAGCCCAAGACAACTGGAGCAGGCTCAAGAAAAATGGAGCAACGTCAAGAAAATTGGAGCAAGCCCAAGATCACCGGAACAAGCCCAAGACAACTGGAGCATTTCGAAGAAAATTAGAGCAAGGCCAAGAAAACTGTAGCAAGCCAAAGACAACTGGAGCAAGGCAAAGACAACTGGAGCAAGTCCAAGACAACTGTAGCACGCCCAAGACAACAGGAGCAAGGTCAATTCAAGTGGAGAAAGCCCAAGACAACTGGAGAAAGCTCAAGAAAACTAAAGCAAGGCCAAGATAACTGGAGCAAGGCCAAGACAAATGGAGCAAGCCCAAGACAACTGGAGCAAGCCCAAAACAACTGGAGCAAGCCCAAGACAACTGGAGCAAGCCCAAGGCAACTGGAGCAAGACCAAAACAGTTGAAGTAAGGCAATTGGAGAAAGACCAAGACAATTGGAGCAAGCCCAAGACAACTGAGGCAAGGCCAAGACAACTCAGAAAGGCCAAGACAACTGGAGCAAGGCCAAGACAACTGGAGAAAGCCCAAGACAACTGGAGCAAGCCCAAGACAACTGGAGCAAGGCCAAGACAACTGGAGCAAGGCCAAGACATTTGGAGCAAGGCCAAGAAAACTAGAGCAAGCCCAAGACAACTGGAGCAAGTCTAAGACAACTGGAGAAACGCCAAGAGAACTGGAGCAAGGCCAAGACACATGTAGCAATATTTTGACCACTGGAGCAAGCCCAAGACAACTGGAGCAAGCACAATACAACTGAAGCAAGGCCAAGAAAACTTGGACAAGGCCAAGACAAGTGGAGCAAGGCCAAGACAACTGAAGCAAGCTCAAGACAACTGGAGCTTGACCAAGACAACTGGAGCAAGTCCAAGAAAATTGGAGCAAGGCCGAGACAACCGGGAAAGGACAAGACAACTAAAGCTAGGCCAAAACAATTGGAGCAAGACCAAGACAAGTGGAGCAAGTCCAAGACAACTGGAGCAAGCCCAGGACAACTGGAGGAAGCCAAAGACAACTAGAGCTAGTCCAAGAAAACTGGAGCAAGTCCAAAACAACTGGAGCAAGTCCAAGACATCTGGAGCAAGTTGAAGACAACTGGAGCAAGCCCAAGCCATCAGGCGCAAGTCCAAGACATCTTGAGCAAATTTAAGACAAATGGAGCAAGCCCAAGACTGCTTGAAGGAGCCCAAGACAACTGGAGCAAACCCAAGACAACTGAAAAAAGGTCAAGACAACCAGAGAAAGCCCAACATAACCGGAGCAATTCCAAGAAAACTGGAGCAAGCACAAGAAAAATAAAGCAAGTCCAATATAACAGGAGCAAGCCAAAGACAAATGGAGCAAGTCAAAGACAACTCGAGCAAGCCCAAGACAACTGGAGCAAGGTCAACACAAAAAAAAGCAACCCCAAGACCACTGGAGAAAGCCCAAGACAACTTGAGCAAACCCAAGACAATTGGAGGAAGCTCAAGACAACTAGAGCAAGTACAAGACAACTGGAGCAAGCCCAAGATAACCGGAGCAAGCCCTATGCAACTAGAGAAGGCGCAAGACAACTGGAGAAAGTCCAAGACAATTGGAGCAAGCCCAAGACAACTGGAGCAAGTCCTAGACAACTGAAGTAAGGTGAATAAAACTGGAGCAAGCCCAAGACCACTGGAGCAAGCCCAAGACAACTGGAGCAATCCCATACTAATGAAGCAAGCCCAAGACAACTGGAGCAATTCCAAGACAATTAGAGCAAGGCCAAGAAAACTGGAGCAAGCACAAAATAACTCGAGCAAGGAAAAGACAACTGGAGCAAGCCCAAGACAACTGTAGCAAGCCGAAGACAACTGGAGCAAGGTCAATACATCTGGAGCAAGCCCAAGAAGACTGGAGCAAGCCCAAGACAACTGGAGCAAGGCCAAGGCAACTGGAGCAAAGCTAAGACAATTGAAGAAAGCCCAAGACAACTGGAGCAAGGCCAAGACAATTGGAGGAAGCCCAAGACAACTAGATCAAGCCCAAGAAAACTGGAGCAAGCCCAAGAAGACTGGAGCAAGCCATAAACCTTTGGAACAGGCCCAAGACACTTGGAGCAGGCCCAAAGCAATTAATGCAAGCCCAAGGCAACTAGAGCAAGTCCAAGACAACTGGAGCAAGCCCAAGACAACTGGAGCAAGCCCCTGACAACTGGAGGAAGCCCAAGACAAGTGGAGCAAGCCCAAGACAACTTGAGCAAGCCCAAGACTACTGGAGAAAGGCCAAGGAAACTGGAGAAAGGCCAAGACAACTGGAGCAAGGCCAAGACTAATGGAGCAAGCCCAAGACAATTGGAACAAGCCCAAAAAAATAGGAGCAAGGCCAAGACAACTGGACCAAGCCCAAGAGAAATGGAGCAAGGTAAAGACAAGTGGAGCAAGACGAAGACAACTGGAGTAAGCCCAAGACAAATGAAGCAAGTCCAAGACATCTGGAGCAAGGCCAAGACAATTGGAGCAAGCACAATGCAACTGGAGCAAGGCCAAGACACAAGAGCAAGCCCAAGACAGCTGGAGCAAGCGCAAGACAACTGGAGAAAGTCCAAGACAACTGGAGCAAGCCCAAGACAACTCGAGCAAGCCCAAGACAACTGGACCAAGCCCAAGACAAATGGAGCAAGATCAAGATAAACGGACACGCCCAAGACAACTGGAGGAAGGCCAAGACAACTGGAGCAAGCCGAAGACAACTGGAGCAAGCCCAAGACAACTGGAGAAACCCTAAGATAATTAGAGCATGCACAAGACATGTGAAGAAAGTCCAATACAACCGGAGCAAGGTCAAGTCAACTGGAGCAAGTCCAAGACAACTGGAGCAATGTCAAGAGAACTGGAGCATGCCCAAGACAATTGAGGCAAGCCCAAGACAGCTGGAGCTAGCCCAAGACAACTGGAGCAAGCCCAAGACAACTGGAGCAAGACCCAGACAAGTGGAGCAATCCCAAGACAACTGGAGCAATCCCAAGACAACTGGAGCAAGGCCAAGATAACTGGAGCAAGCCCAAGACAACTCGAGGAAGCCCAAGACAACTGGAGGAAGCCCAAGACAATTGGAGCAAGTCCAAGAGAAATGGAGCAAGCCAAAGACAACTGGAGCAAGGCCAAGACATCTAGAGCAATGCCAAGACAACTGGAGCAAGGCCAAGACAAGTGGAGCAAGCCCAAGACAATGGGAGCAAGCCCAAGATAACTGGACCAAGGCCAAGACAACTGGAGCAAGCCCAAGACAAATGTAGCAAGGTCAAGAAAACTGGAGCAAGTCCAGGACCACTGGAGCAAGTCCAAGACCACTGGAGCAAGCCCAAGACAACTGGAGCAAGTCCAAGACAACTGGAGCAAGGTCAAGACAACTGCAGCAAGCCCAATACCAATAGAGAAAGTTCAAGACAACTGGAGCACGACGAAGAAAACTGGAGCAAGTCAAGAAAACTGGAGCAAGTCCAAGACAACTGGAGCAAAGCCATGACAACTAGAGCAAGCCAAACACAACTGGAGCAAGCCCAAGACATTTGGAGCAAGCCCAAGACAACTGGAGCAAGCCCAAGACAACTTGTGCAAGCCCAAGAAATTTGAAGCAAGTACAAGACCATTTATGCAAGTCCAAGGAATGTGGAGCAAGTCCAAGAGAACTGGAACAAGCCCAACTTAACTGGAGCAAGCCAAAGACAAATGGAGCAAGGCGTAGACAACTGGAGCAAGGCCAAGACAACTGGAGCAAGGCCAAGACAACTGGAGCAAGATCAAGACAAATGGAGCAAGCCCAAGAGAACTGGAGCAAGCCCAAGACAAGTGGAGAAAGCCTTAGACAACTGGAGGAAGCCCTATACGATTGAAGCGAGCAATAGACAACCGGAGGAAGAAGTGATAACTGAAACAAGCCCAAGACGACTGGAGCAAGCCCAAGACAAATGGAACAAACACAAGACAACTTGAGAAATCCCAGGACAACTGGAGCAAGGCCAAGACAACTGGAGGAAGCCCAAGACAACTGGAGCAAGTCCAAGAAAATTGGAGGAAGCCCAAGACAAGTGGAGCAAGCCCAAGACAACTGGAGCAAGCCCATGAATACTGGAGCAAGGCCTAGACAACAGGAGGAAGGCCAAGACAACAGGAGCAAGGCCAATAAAACCGGAACAAGCCCAAGACAATTGGTGCAAGGCCACGAAAACTGGAGCAAGACCAAGACAACTGGAGCAAGCCCAAGACAAATGGAGCAAGGTCAAGACAACTAGAGCAAGCCCAAGACAACTGGGGCAAGCCCAAGCCAATTAAAGCAAGCCTTAGAAAATTGTAGCAAGCCCAAGACAACTGGAGCAAGCCCAATACAGCTGGAGCAAGCCCAAGAGAACTGGAGCAATCCCAAGACAACCGAAGTAAGGCCAAGACAACTGGAGCAAGCGAAAGACAACTGGAGCAAGGCCAAGAAAACTGGAGTAAGGCAAGGACAACTGGGGCAAGGCCAAGACAAGTGGAGAAAGGCCAAGACAACTGGAGCAAGGCCAAGGCAAATAGAGCAAGACCAGGACAATTGGAGCAAGCCCAAGACAACTGGAGCAAGCCCAAGACAACTTAGAAAGGACGAGACAACTGGAGCAAGGCCAAGACAACTGGAGCAAGCCCAAGACAACTGGAACAAGCTGAAGAAAACAAGAGCAAGGCCAAGACAACTGGAGCAAGCCCAAGACAACTGGAGCAAGTCCAAGAAAACTGGAGAAAGCTCAAGACAACTGGAGCAATCCCAAGACAATTGGAGCAAGTCCAAGAGAACTAGAGCAAGCCCAAGAGAACTGGAACAAGCCCAAGACAACTGGATCAAGTCTAAGAGAACTGGAGAAAGTCCAAGACAAGTGGAACAAGTCCAAAACATCTGGAGCAAGGTCAAGAGAAATGGAGCAAGCCCAAGAAAACTGGAGCAAGCCCAAGATAACTAGAGCAAAGCCCAGACAACGAGAGCAAGCCCAAGACAAGAGGAGCATGCCCAAGACAACTGGATCAAGCAAATGAAAAATGAATCAATTCAAATAAAACTGGAACCAGCCCAATACAATTGGAGAAAGTCTAAGACAACTAGAGCAAGTCGAAGAGAAGTGGAGCAAGTCCAAAAAAACTGGAGCAAGATCAAGACAACTGGAGCAATCCCAAGACCACTGGAGCAAGCCCAAGAGAACTGGAGCAAGCCCAAGAGAAACGGAGGAAGTCCAAGACAACTGGAGCAAGTCCAAGACAATTGGAGCAATGCCAAGACAACTGGAGCAAGCCCAAGACAACTGGAGCAAGTCCAAGACAACTAGAGCAAGGCCAAGATAAGAGGAGCAAGTCCAAGACAACTGGAGCAAGTCCAAGACAATTGGAGCAAGCCCAAGACAAGTGGAGCAAGCCCAAGACAACTGGAGAAAGCCCAAGACAAGTAGAGGAAGCCCAAGACATCTTAAGCAAATGAAATACAACTGGAGCAAGCCCAAGACAATTGGAGAAAATCCTAGACAACGAGAACAAGCCCAAGACAACTGGAGCAAGTCCAATACAACTGGAGGAAGGCCAAGAATGTCAGAAGAATGGAGGGAGTAAGAGATAATAGTAACAGAAACAGGAAGAAGCAATGAAACAAGTGAAGGTATGTCAGATGGATGATGACGGCAAGGAGGCGAGAGACATCCCTAGGAGTTCGTTGCGGGAGCTCGAAGAGAAGTGATGCGCCAGGCTGAGGTGCGAGGTAGACAAGCAACAGACGAGAGAAATTTGAGATGGAACGAGAGTGATGAGTTGATGAGGGCCGGACAAAGGGTCGGAGTGACAGAGCAAGGTTTCGTGGGTTGAGAGTGGATGGCGAGAGCAGAATGAGCGAAGAGTAAGCAGAGCAAAGAATTGGCGGCAAAGCCGCGGAACCGAAGGTGAACAGGATGAAAAGAACTGTTCTGGATTAAAATTGAGGGAATGAATATCCTTGGTATATAGAGCAGAACAGGATAAGACAGCAACGACAACGGCTTCTTGTGCGCTATTAGGGGATCAATCGGTCAGATGCCTGTTGGAAATTCAGACACCAACAACGGCTAGTCCATATTACCGAGGTGGTTTTACCAAGCTGAACCGGTTATTGAGGAATTGGAATATCCAGCACCTGAGGGTGGTCTAGTTGGATTCTTTCTCTGACATCCCCCCAGAATCCAACCAATAGGTATGTCGAAAGACCTATTCTTGGTGCGCAGATCTGCGAACTCCACAAGAGAGGAGGAGGTGTATCCACATGGCACCAAGGTCATTTGGGTGCTGTAGGATAAGAGGTCCTAGGCTGCGATGCACGATTTCCTCAGGACTGCTCGCACTTTTTGGTGGACCTCTACATATTCAGCTTGTTGGTCTGCAAAGGTGGAGGCATATCCCAGGTAGAGCCGTATTCGGAGGAGTGTATCTGTTACTCCGAACCCAAGGAGAAAGAAAGCAGGGAATTAAGGCTTCATACACTTGGGTTACCCATTGGGTGGCCAGGATGAAGCTGGGATCGCTCATTGCACGAGGGAGTACAATCGTTCGTCCAACAAGGCTTGGAAGAGTGATGACGTAGTGGCAAGTTGTCCAAATCCATTGCCGCCACCATGCTTGTTGGAGAATTTGGTGCCGGAGAAGAGGCCCAGTGCGGAGAAGGGAGAGATGGAACCCGTAGTCGAGGGTGACAAATGGTCTCAGTCGGTTGGCCAGGTTGGTGAGAGCTTCTTGGTATTCTTGGATTCGTGGACTAACAAAGTAGGTGAATTCATACCGCCCAAGGAGTAGTGATGCGCCATTGAATGGTCCGATCCACCACGTTTGAGCCAAAGCAAGAAGGTTGTCTGTCCGGGTATCAATGTTGGATCCGTCTGCGGCTAGGATTGGTACTCGGGAGACGAGCTGTTGTGTTGAAATAGTATGCACCTTGTCCACTGCCTAGCTGGCTAGCTACACATACAGACAAGGCATGCACTTCTCTATGGAGTACGTCCCCTTGGTCTGTTCTGAGATGGGCCAGGAATGCACTGCCCATAATGGGTGTGTCGCCTGTGGCTCATCATAGGAACCATACCTTTCTGGCATGGTTGAATAGGCACCGGAGTCTCAAACAAAAGGTTGCGGGTTCAAACTCCGCGACCGCCACAATGTTCTTTGAGGCCCAAACTGGGAAAGGAAGCTTCTAGAAAGCTTATTAGAGCCTGGCTTGAGGATGACACTTGGTGGTCTAAGGACGCGCCAAGTAGGACTTTAGGTTGATGTTGGCTCCAGTGGAGCCACTACAAGCAGAAGCTTTAGCAAAGCTCTGCAAGTATAAAAGCCTGTACCTTGCATGCATCCATTTACAGTTCTTGCCTTAGAGACTCCTCACAGAGTGTCCAACTAAAGGTAGATACTAAAGACCAACATGCGGACTTCGTGAGGTTGCAAACCAAACGAACCTAAAGTGTGGATTCCTCGTCTGAGGGTGATATGTTATCTTGGTTGCAATACCAAGAGCGGTTGGCAGCCTCCCATGTCGGGACCCATTTTCTAGACCGTTGCTATCCGGCACATTGACAAAGGGTTATGGGCCCACAACCTTTTGTCAATGCGCCGGATATCAACCCTTTCCAAGGCACACTTCCAAGACCGACTAGCGTGTGGTCTTGCAGGACACACAGGTACAACGGGTAAACGAAGATCGGACGACTCCAATCTGCTCCATCGGCTTTGTCGGCTTCTTCAGGTAGGGTGCGTACACGTGGCGAACTAGGGGGCGAGGAACAGCTCTGTCCATGTTGGACAAGACCCGCGAGGCCCAACAGGATTAAGCTCTATCCCTTTTTAGAAGGCGGTATGACCCCCAGTCCGTTCTCTCACGACGACACCATCGCCTTAGGCGATCATCGGCGGGGAGGTATGCAACAGAACCAACTGTACCTTTGACAACGGTCACAGTCAGTAGCCTCATCAGCCTCATCGGCCTCAACGAAGCAAAGTAGCAGCTAAGGAGAGAAGGCGAGCAACCGCAGGAAATGGTGGATCCGACTCAAGCCCACCTTGAGGCGAGTATGTCCAAATTCACGAGGACAGCTTTTCCCTTGTGGAAATGGGAGTTTGAGATTGTCATGAACTTGCATGGCTATCTCGACATCCTAAAAGGGACCGAGACAGCACCCGCCGATGCGACGGTGACAACGCATGCGGCTGACCTTGCAGCATGGACGATGAAGAACAACATGACTCTTGCCATTCTTGTGACGTCCATCAACGAGACTCAAAACTCTCACGCGTGCATTAATCGAAGGCCCTAGCAAACCGACTCCTCATCTTCCAAAGGTTGAAGTCGATGAGGATGAGCGAAGGAGAATCGATACCCGCATTTTTACAGTCGTTCGACAACGTGCTACAAGAGGTCCAGTAAATGGAATGGAATCTCGACTCCAACATGCGTGCCATGATCCTTCTAATGGCACTGCCGGAAAGCTGGGGGTCCTTGATCACCGTGTTTGGCGGTTGGAAGGAGGCGGATCTGACGTATGAGGCTGTTGCCGAACACGTCCGTAACGAGTCCATGCGACGCAGTGGCAGTGAGGCAAACATCTCAGCCTATGCCTCTCACTTTGGTGGACAAGGTGCAAGCTCTCGCTCCAGTCAAGGCAACAACGGAAGCGGTGGCGGTGGAGGGAAAGGCAACGGTGGCGGGAAAAGTTCCAAGAAGCCCAACATCTGTCAGAACTGTGGCAAGGCTGGAAACTGGGCTAGGGACTGTCGTAGTCCTAAGCAAGAATGCAGGAACAAAGGTGGGAAGGAGAAGAAGGAGCTCACCAACATGAGGGCTAGGGGATAGTGATCCTTAGGCCCGGGGCATTCGCCCTTGACTCGGGCACCAACCACCACTCATCAAAAGAGAAGGGTGGATTTGTCTCCATGGCCGAATCTGTCATGCGCATCAAGTGTGCAAACAGTGGCGTCGTCCAAGCCATGGGCAAAGGGGACAAGGTGATCACGTTCAACGTGAACGGTGCGGAGAAGGTGGTCAACCTTCAAAAGGTGGTGTACATGCCCTCCTTTGCAGCCAACTTGCTGTCCGTCTCACAAATCACCGACAACAATATGACAGTGGTATTCACCAACAAGGTAGCGGTGGCCCTAGAAAACAAGGACATCCAGATTTTGTACACCAAAGACGACCTCATGCTTCAAGTTCCAAGAGTCGACGACCTCTACGTGCTTCAAACCAAAGTCACCAAGGCGTCGGATGAGGGAATCTCATGTGCCAACAAGACAGTGGCACCGGAGCCAAAGGATGCACCACTGGCGACCATTGCAGCAGCCACATCAACCAAGGACACTGATGCCGAGCTGTGGCACCGGCGATTTGGCCATGTGGCCAACAGCACGCTGCGGAAGATGCAGGAGCAAGAGGTAGTCCAAGGAATGGAAGGGTACACCATGAAGCATGGCGAAGGATGTACGTTGTGTGAACCATGCCTCCAAGTGAAGGCAAGGAAGAAGACGTTTGGGAGAGGAGGTCAAAGAGCAGAGCATGTCTTGGAACTGATACACAATGACGTGTGTGGATCCTTCCGCACGCCGTCTAACAGAGGAAGCAAGTACTTCCTGACCTTCATTGACGGCCACAGCCGCAAGTTTTGGATCTACTTCCTCAAAACAAAGGGAGAGGTCAAGGAGAAGCTCCTCGAGTTCGTCGCCATGGTGGAGCGGCAAACGTCCAAAAAAGTGAAGACGCTCCAAAGTGACAACGGGGGTGAGTACGAGACATGCAAGCCTTGGCTCAAGCATCATGGCATCCTCCATGAGCAAACCACCCCTTACAACCCCCAAAGCAACGGCGTTGCCGAGAGGATGAACCAGAACCTACTCGGCATGGTGCGGAGCATGCTCTTCGATGCCAAGCTCCCACCTCACTTTTGGGCTGAAGCAGAAACAACGGCTTGCTACCTCTTGAACCTCATACCAGCCACCACCTTGCGGAAGCATGGAAAGGAGCAGGACAAGCAGCTGAAGACCCCACAGGAAGCATGGTCGGGAAAGAAACCCAATGCATCTCATCTGAAGGTGTTTGGGTCAACTGTATGGGTGAAGATCCATTCGGAAGAAGGTGGAGGCAAGTTGGACGCACATTCCAGGAAGTGCGCCATGGTTGGGTACGACACATCACACAAAGCCTATCGGCTTTGGGACCAGGCAGCATGCAAGCTTGTGAGGAGCCGTGACGTCGTGTTCGACGAACGCACCCTTGGAAAGGAAGAGCTGCTGGACCCGATCCTCGCTCCCAAAGCGGGAGAGTGGATAGTGTTGCTTGAGTCGGGAGACCAAGCACCTGACAACTGGCTTGCTTTGCCAGCAGGTGGTGGGAATGGGAGAGTAGCTGCGGAGGATGACGCAGCATCTGACATGGACGCGGATACGGAGGCGTCCGTAGCTTCCGAGTCTGACTTGGATTCTGACGACTCTTCTGACGACGACGACGGCGAAAAACCACCACCTGTGGAAGCACCAACACCAAAGCAAGAAGCCGCACCAGTACCCCGGCACAGTTTGCGACAAAAAAAGCACCTTTGCGGTATGAGGATGATTGGACCGGCCTTAGCTGGTCGTGCATGGCGCAGGGAGAGCCATCCACAGTGGCGGAGGCGATGAATGGCTCAGATGCGACCAAGTTGAAGGAGGCAGTGGACAGCGAGCTCATGTCCATTGCTGAGAACGGCACATGGGTGCTGGTGGATAGACCCGACAAGGCTCACGTGGTGGGATCCAAGTGGGTCCTTCGAGTGAAGAAGAAGCAAGACGGTAGTGTTGACAAGTTCAAGGCAAGGGTAGTGGCTAAGGGCTTCTCTCAACGCCCGGGCTCCGAGTACGATGAGACGTTTGCGTCCGTCATGACCTTTGCCTCCATCCGCTCTCTCCTTGGCATTGCAGCTGCAAAGAACTTGGAGATACACCAGATGGACGTCAGGACAACTTTTCTTTATGGGAAGCTTGACAAGGAAGTGCTGATGGAGGTGCCCGAAGGAGTCAAAGCTCCCAAGGGCAAGGTGTTCAAGTTGCTGAAAGTGCTCTACAGGCTGAAACAGGCCCCAAGGATGTGGTACAAAGAGATGGACGGTTTCATGACCGGTCTCTCCTTCGCGCATTGCCAAAATGACCCGAGCATGTATGTGCACAATGATGGGAGAGGGCTGATGCTGGTTGCGCTGTATGTGCATGATCTGATCATTTTCTCATCTTCGGACGAGCTGCTGGATGAGCTGAAGTCTGACCTCGGCAAAAGGTTCAAGATGAAGGACATGGGTCCTCTCGAATACTACCTCGGGATCACCATCCATCGCAACCTAGTAGCAGGCACCATTGAACTGAACCAAACCAAATACATTGGTGAGGTACTGAAGCGCTACCACATGGAAGACTGCAAACCTTTCAGCACCCCAATGACGACCGATACGAAGCTGAAGGCCTCCATGTCGCCAAGCAACGAAGCAGAACAAAGGGAGATGCAAGAAATCCCCTACCAGTCCACTGTGGATAGCATCATGTACGCCATGGTAGGGACTCGTCCAGACATCTGCTATGCTGTGGGACAAGTGAACAGATTTTTGGCCAACCTTGGGCTACAACATTGGCAGGCAGTCAAGCGCATCTTGCGCTACCTGCAGAAGACACGTCACATGGGCCTCGTCCTACGAGGCCAAGAAGGAACGGAACCCCTTCGCCTGAAGTGCTATACCGACCCTGACTGGGGAGGAAATCTCGACGACAGGAAATCAATCCACCTCAGGATACGTGTGCATCTTTAATGGCACTGCCATCTCATGGGCCAACAGGAAGCAGGATTGTGTTTCCATATCCACGGCTGAGGCAGAGTACGTTGCTCTTTCTGAGTTCTGCAAGGAGACTCAGTGACTGCGAAGCGTGCTTGGCGAAATGACAGTGCCACAGAAGGACGCCACGGCCGTACACGTGGACAACATGAGCGCCATCTTGATGGCTGAAGATGAGATCATCTCCCGCCGAACGAAGCACATTCACATACGTTACCACCACTGGTCATGAAGAACATGGTGGACTTGCAGCACTACGAAACAAAGAGCATGCTTGCTGACTGCATGACCAAGCTGCTGGAGAGCGACTTGCACGCAGGCATTCGTGGATTCGGCATGAGGAGTACGGCAGAAGAAGGGTAAGCCCCAAGGCATTGATGGAGCCCAGTAAGCACCAGATGGACAGAGGTGCAAGGGAGAGATTTATTGAAATAGTAAGCACCTTGTCCACTGCCTAGTTGGCAAGCTACACATACAGACAAGGCATGCACTGCTCTATGGAGTACGTCCCCTTGGTCTGTTCTGAGATGGGCCAGGAATGCACTGCCCATAATGGGTAGTGCATAGGAACCATAACTTTTTGGCATGGTTGAATAGGCACCGGAGCCTCAAACGAGAAGTCGTGGGTTCAAACCCCGCGACGGCCGCAATTTTCCTTGTGGCCCAAACTGGGACAGGAAGCTTCTAGGAAGCTTACTAGAGCCTTGCTTGAGGATGACACTTGGTGGTCTAAGGACGCGCCAAGGAGGATTATAGGTTGAGGTTGGGTCCAGTGGAGCTACTACAAGCAGAAGCTTTAGCAAAGCTCTGCAAGTATAAAAGCCTGTACCTTGCATGCATTCATTTACAGTTCTTGCCTTTGAGAATCCTCATAGAGTGTCCAACTAAAGGAAGATACTAAAGACCAACATGCGGACTTCGTGAGGTTGCAAACCAAACGAACCTAAAGTGTGGATCCCTCGTTCGAGGGTGATATGTTATATTGGTTGCAATACCAAGAGTGGTTGGCGGCCTCCCATGTGGGGACCCGTTTTCTAGACCATTGCTATCCGGCGCATTGACATGTTGTTGCTGTCTTTGAGCCATATTCAGGTAGTAGAGGAGTAGTCTGTGGCGAGGAAAAATGGCAAGAGCCAATGTGCCGTAAGAAATCTGCTAAGAGCGTGGGTGCAGACCGCTTCATGATTGGCAGCTGGTTAGTACAGGTCCTTTCTTTACTGATAACAGAGGCTGATGAGTGCTGATGATAAGCAGAGGCGGATGATGGATGATGACGAGCTGTGGTAGCTGGGGCAAGCCTTGTGCGCTGAGGAATTTTTGGCGTGGGCGTAGGTCGTCGCAAGAAGAGCGATGCGATCGGGCGGGTCCTTGTGCCGAGCAGAGGATGATGCGGACAAGCAGAGGAACGTTTGATGATGGAGTTGGCGCAGGGACGAAACCATGTGCACTGCTGAATAGAGGAGTAGAATGCGGCAAGGGGAGGACGAGGCTGATGCACCATGAGAAATCTGCTGCCGATGTGGGTGTAGGCTACTACGAGACTGGCAGCTAACTCATGCAGATCCTTGTGCTGGTGGAAGATGCTAAATTTTGTTGATGACGGAGGAAGCTGGTGATAGAGAATTTTGGGTGCAGGGCCAAGTCGCGTGCGCTGTGGAAGTTTTGGCGTGGACGCAGGTCGTCGCGGAGCAGGAGATGCGATCGGGCAGATCCGTTTGCTGAGCGGATGATTCAGAAAGTGGCAGGAGTGATGGATGACAAAGTGGATGCAGGGGCAAAAACCACGTGCGCTGCTAGGTAGAGGAGTAGGATGCGGCAAGGGGAAGGCAGGGGCCAATGCGCTGTGAGAAATCTGCTACCGGCGTGGGTGCAGGCCACTGCGAGGTGGGAAGTTGGCACGTGAAGGTCCTTGTACCAGCCACAGATGCTGAAGATTCCTGATATTGGAAGCGAGAACTGCTGAGGATGAATGTTGGGCACAACATGTACTGTTGAAGTTTTGGTGTGGGCGCACATTGTCGCACAATAGGCGATGTGACCAGGCGGATCCGTTTGCTGAGCGGAGGATGATACGGAAAGCGGTAGGAGTAATGGAGGATGGAGTGCGCATAGGGGTGAAACCACGTGTGCTGTAGAAGAACGACATTGATGATGCAGATGAAGTGGATATTGAAGCGGAGTGAGGAAGATGTGAAAGCTGATGAGGCAAAGGTACGGTGCGAATGAAGAGGAGGGTAATGAGGCGAATGTGCAGTGATGATGAGGAGGAAGCTGAGGCTGATGAGGTAATGGCGGCAGAGGAGGATGGAGGAGATGCGGAGTGAGCGGCAGTGGGTGCGGGCGAGATAACCAGCTGCTCTCTTGTGAGGAGAGTGACAGCTTGTTCTCCAGTTGGCCCAAGAACGACGGGTAGGAAACTGGTGATGTCCGATATCCTGATGACAAATGGCATACTGTTGTTACTGAGAGGAAGCGGTGTAAGAGGGCGGCTCGGGCAGATGGTAGCGAGGTCAATGAAGATGAGGTAGATTGAAGCAGGTGAGGCAGATGGGGAAAGGATTGCGGGCGGCAAGAAGCTTCGAGGAAGATGTTGACAGGCGGTAGCTCGAGAGCAACTTATGGCTGTTATTGACGATGTGTCACCAAGTGTTAGCCACCAGCACAGATTGGGCGCATGGCCTGAATAGGGTGATGGGAAGTTTCTTCAGCTTGAGGAGCAATCAGAGTAGTGCTCCTGACGTCAGCAGCTGGCAAAGCTAGGCAGCGCGAAACAGTGGCAGTGGCGATAGATGAATGATGGATAGAAGCGTGTTAGGATTGTAGCAGCGAAGCGCTGACTGGGTCACGGGGCACCAGGTGATGTTGCCTGATGCTCTGATACCATGTCAGAAAAATGGAGCGAGTAAGAGACGGTAGTATTAGAAGAAGGTAGAAGAAATGAAACAAGTGAAGGTACGTCAGATGGATGACGGCGGCAAGGAGGCGAGAGACATCCTTGGGAGTTCGTTACGGGAGCTGGAAGAGAAGTGATGCGCCAGGCTGAGGAGCGAGGTAGACAAGCAACAGACGAGAGAAAGTTGAGATGGAGCGAGAGTGATGAGTTGACGAGGGCTGAGCGAAGGGTCGGAGTGATAGAGCAAGGAATCGTGGGTTGAGAGTTAATGGTGAGAGCAGAATGAGCGCAGAGCGAGCAGAGCGAAGACACGGCAGCGAAGCCGCGGAACCGAAGGCGACCAGGATGAAGAGAACCATTCTGGGTAAAATCGAGGGAATGAACATCCTTGGTATATACAGCAGAACATGACAAGACAACAAGGGCAACAACTTCTTTTGTGCTAGCCGGATGCGCTTTGCGAACGTGTCGCTCATTAGGAGATCACTCGGTCAGATGCCTACTGGACAGTCAGACACCAACAACAACTAGTCCATATTACCAAGGTGGTTTCACCGAAGCTGAACCAGTTATTGAGAAATTGGAATATGCAGCACCTGAGGGTGGTCTAGTTTGATTCTTTCTCTGACAAAGACAACTGGAGCAAGCCCAAGACAATTGAGGCAAGCCCAAGACAGCTGGAGCAAGCCCAAGACAACAGGAGCAATTCCAAGACAATTAGAGCAAGATCAAGACAACTGGAGCAATCCTAAGACAACTGGAGCAAGGTCAAGACAACTGGAGCAAGCCCAAGACAATTGGAGCAAGCCCAAGACAATTGGAGGAAGCCCAAGACAACTGGAGCAAGCCTAAGACAACTGGAGCAACCCCAAGACAACTAAAGCAAGGCCAAGACAACTGGAGCAAGGCCAAGACAACGAGAGCAAGGCCAAGAAAACTGGAGCAAGTCCAACACATTTGGACCAAGGCCAAGACATGTAGAGTAGGGCAAAGACAACTGGAGTAAGCCCAACACAAATGGAGCAAGGTCAAGACAACTGGAGCAAGTCCAAGACAACTGGAGCAAGCCCAAGACAACTGGAGCAAACCTTAGACAACTATAGCGAGCCCAAGACAATTGGAGCAAGCGCAATAATGCTGGAGCAAGCTAAAAAGAACTGGAGTAAACCAAAGACAAATGAAGCAAGGCCAAGACAACTAGAGCAAGCCAAAGACAAATGGAGAAAGGCCAAGACAACTGGAGCAAGGCCAAGAAAACTGGAGCAAGTCCAAGACAACTGGAGAAAGATTAAGGTAACTAGAATGAGCCCAACACAATTGGAGCAAGCCCAAGACAACTAGAACAAGCCAAAGAAAACTGGAGCAAGTCCAAGACAACTGGAGCAAGACCAAAACATCTGGAGCAAGGTCAAGACAAATGGAGCAAGCGCTAGACAATTAGAGCATGTTGAAAAGTACCCTTGCCATGGATGCTGTTTGCCGTTTTCCTGGTTTGACCACTAGAGAGTGGTTGGATGTCTGATCCTATTGCATATTGAGACTCCTTGGATTGTTCCATGAAGTTTTGAGCTTTCAGTTTCTCGATTTGGTTGAGAATTCAAAAAGTTAGCCCCATCCAAAGTTCGGGTGGTGGGCGGGTGGAATCTGGGTCTCTGACATGGGTGACGGAATTATTCCACCACGGTGGTCCGAGTTCGTCTCCAACGAGCTCCAAATGCACCAGGGGCATGAATGAAGTGACCAGAGGAACCTTTTTGACCAGGGTGAACTTCTCCATGACTTCTGGGCGAGGAAAGGTGCTCCGACGGGTCATCGTCGAAGCGCCTCCCGTGGCCTAGCGTGCAAGACACGGTGAGCTGCTCCACCAAGGGTTACTTCGATGGCCGTACCAGGGGCTCTCCTGCTCCGTTTTGGACGTGCTTGGATGCATTAGAAAGCTTAGATCACTGATGTTATCTCACCGAAAGAATTAACCATTAATGATCTTCAGCCCTGCTCAGTTTCTGCAACCTGCATTCTGCCAGAAATCTGCTCCCTTGGTGTTGTGGCGACCCAAAGCACACACCTCCCTTGGAAGTCTCTTTGCACTACGAAGCCGTGCACACTTGTGGTGGATCAGAGCACGCCAAGACAAAATTCCTGACAAAAGGGTTATGGGACCAGAGCCTTGACCTGTCTTCCAAGACGTTCATGGCTTCGGCAATGCACGGGTGTGTCGCTCCGGGCGACGTCGCCGTCACACTTTGAGACTGTTCATCGCAAAAGTTCAACATGGCACAGAGGACAGAGTTCTCGCCCATCAAAAAGTACATGTGGCCCTGGTTTTGGACTGTGGTGGTGGAATTTTGAGATCTACCTCACGCACAAGGGACTGCTGGAGCTTATGAAGGGCACGGAGGTTCGAGATATGAGCGACACGAACAAGGAGAAGGCCTTTGCAAAGAATAACACAGAGGTGCTGAAGCTCCTCTTGTCAACACTGCATGAATCTCAATGGGACTACATCCACGGCTGTGAGCTGGCAGCTGACGCGTAGAAGAAGCTCTGCTCCATCCACCAATCAACATCCCTAGCCAACAAGATATTCGCAATGAAGCGACTCTTGACGGTGAGGATCGAGGAGGGTGAGGACGTCATTTCCTCCATGCAATAGATCGAGTCTCTTGACTCATAGTGCAATGATATGGGATGGAAGATTGATAAAAATACAGGCAATGGTGCTCCTCATGGCTCTACCCGACAGTTGGGGTCCTCTCATCACCGTACTGGGCGGTTGAGAGGAGGATAAACTCACCCACAGCGCAGTCGCCGAGTACATCCGGAACAAGGTGCACTGTCGTAGTTGTGGCGAGACCTCATCATCCTCAACTGTCCTAGTCACCAAAACGCAGGGTGGGAAAAGCATCGGCAAGTAAGGCGGCGGTAAGGGCGGCAGCAAGAAGGGCGCCAAGAGGGGTGCATGCCATAACTGTGGCAAGGAGGGCCATTGGGGCAAGGAACACTCGGAGTGTTGAATGGTAGGCACCTTGTCCACTGGCTAGCTGGATGGTTGCACAGAGACAAGGCATGCACTGCTCTATGGAGTACGTCCCCTTGGTCTGTTCTGAGATAGGCCAGGTATGCACGTTCCATAATGAGTATGTCCCCCGGAGATCATCATAGGAAACACAACATTGTGGCCTAGTTGGGACACACGCCGGAGCTCATGGGTCGTGGGCTCAAACCCCGCGACAGCAGCATTCTTCTTTATGGCTCAAAATAGGACAGGAAGCATCTAGGAAGCTTACTAGAGCCTGGCTTGAGGATGACACTTGGCGGCCGTAGGATGCGCTAAGTAGGACTGTTGGCTGAGATTGGTTCCTGTGGAGCCACTATAAGCAGAAGCATTAGCAATGCTCTGCAAGTTTCAAAGCCTGTGTCCTGCATGCATCCATTTATAGTTCTTGCCTTTGAGACTCCTCAAAAAGTGTCCAACCAAGGGTAGACACTAAAGATCTTCATGCGGACTTTGTGAGGTTACAAACCAAACGAAGCTAAAGTGTGGATCCCTCGTTCGAGGGTGATATATTATCTTGGTTGCAATACCAAGAGCGGTTGGCGGCCTCCCATGTTGGGACCCGTTTTCTAGACCGTTGCTATCCGGCACATTGACACATAGTTATGGACCCAAACGTACCAGAGTTATGCCAAAGTTGTCCCAGAGTTGTGCCGGAGTTGTGCCACAGTTGTGCCAGAGTTGTGCCAGAGTTGTGCCAGAGTTGTGCCAGACTTCTGCCAGAGTTGTACGATAGTTGTGCCAGAGTTGTGCCAGAGTTGTGCCAGGGTTGTGCCGAAATTGTGCCACAGTTGTGCCAAAGTTGTGCCAGCGTTGTGCCAGAGTTGTGCAAGAGTTGTGCCAAGGTTGTGCCAGAATTGAACCAGAATTGTGCCAAAGTTGTACCAGAGTTGTGCCAGAGTCTTGCCAGAGTTGTCCCTGAGTTGTGCCAGAGTTGTGCCAGAGTTCTGCCAGAGATGTGCCAGAGTTGTGCCAAAATTGTGCCAAAGCTGTGCTATAGTTGTGCCAGAGTTGTGCCAGAGTTGTACGAGAGTTGTGCCAGAGATGTGCCAGAGTTGTGCCAGAGATGTGCCATAGTTGTGCCAGAGTTGTGCCAGAGTTGTGCCAGGGTTGTGCCGAAATTGTGCCACAGTTGTGCCAAAGTTGTGCCAGCGTTGTGCCAGAGTTGTGCAAGAGTTGTGCCAAGGTTGTGCCAGAATTGAACCAGAATTGTGCCAAAGTTGTACCAGAGTTGTGCCAGAGTCTTGCCAGAGTTGTCCCTGAGTTGTGCCAGAGTTGTGCCAGAGTTCTGCCAGAGATGTGCCAGAGTTGTGCCAAAATTGTGCCAAAGCTGTGCTATAGTTGTGCCAGAGTTGTGCCAGAGTTGTACGAGAGTTGTGCCAGAGATGTGCCAGAGTTGTGCCAGAGATGTGCCATAGTTGTGCCAGAGTTGTGCCAGAGTTGTGCCAGGGTTGTGCCGAAATTGTGCCACAGTTGTGCCAAAGTTGTGCCAGCGTTGTGCCAGAGTTGTGCAAGAGTTGTGCCAAGGTTGTGCCAGAATTGAACCAGAATTGTGCCAAAGTTGTACCAGAGTTGTGCCAGAGTCTTGCCAGAGTTGTCCCTGAGTTGTGCCAGAGTTGTGCCAGAGTTCTGCCAGAGATGTGCCAGAGTTGTGCCAAAATTGTGCCAAAGCTGTGCTATAGTTGTGCCAGAGTTGTGCCAGAGTTGTACGAGAGTTGTGCCAGAGATGTGCCAGAGTTGTGCCAGAGATGTGCCATAGTTGTGCCAGAGTTGTGCCAGAGTTGTGCCAGGGTTGTGCCGAAATTGTGCCACAGTTGTGCCAAAGTTGTGCCAGCGTTGTGCCAGAGTTGTGCAAGAGTTGTGCCAAGGTTGTGCCAGAATTGAACCAGAATTGTGCCAAAGTTGTACCAGAGTTGTGCCAGAGTCTTGCCAGAGTTGTCCCTGAGTTGTGCCAGAGTTGTGCCAGAGTTCTGCCAGAGATGTGCCAGAGTTGTGCCAAAATTGTGCCAAAGCTGTGCTATAGTTGTGCCAGAGTTGTGCCAGAGTTGTACGAGAGTTGTGCCAGAGATGTGCCAGAGTTGTGCCAGAGATGTGCCATAGTTGTGCCAGAGTTGTGCCAGAGTTGTGCCAGGGTTGTGCCGAAATTGTGCCACAGTTGTGCCAAAGTTGTGCCAGCGTTGTGCCAGAGTTGTGCAAGAGTTGTGCCAAGGTTGTGCCAGAATTGAACCAGAATTGTGCCAAAGTTGTACCAGAGTTGTGCCAGAGTCTTGCCAGAGTTGTCCCTGAGTTGTGCCAGAGTTGTGCCAGAGTTCTGCCAGAGATGTGCCAGAGTTGTGCCAAAATTGTGCCAAAGCTGTGCTATAGTTGTGCCAGAGTTGTGCCAGAGTTGTACGAGAGTTGTGCCAGAGATGTGCCAGAGTTGTGCCAGAGATGTGCCATAGTTGTGCCAGAGTTGTGCCAGAGTTGTGCCAGGGTTGTGCCGAAATTGTGCCACAGTTGTGCCAAAGTTGTGCCAGCGTTGTGCCAGAGTTGTGCAAGAGTTGTGCCAAGGTTGTGCCAGAATTGAACCAGAATTGTGCCAAAGTTGTACCAGAGTTGTGCCAGAGTCTTGCCAGAGTTGTCCCTGAGTTGTGCCAGAGTTGTGCCAGAGTTCTGCCAGAGATGTGCCAGAGTTGTGCCAAAATTGTGCCAAAGCTGTGCTATAGTTGTGCCAGAGTTGTGCCAGAGTTGTACGAGAGTTGTGCCAGAGATGTGCCAGAGTTGTGCCAGAGATGTGCCATAGTTGTGCCAGAGTTGTGCCAGAGTTGTGCCAGGGTTGTGCCGAAATTGTGCCACAGTTGTGCCAAAGTTGTGCCAGCGTTGTGCCAGAGTTGTGCAAGAGTTGTGCCAAGGTTGTGCCAGAATTGAACCAGAATTGTGCCAAAGTTGTACCAGAGTTGTGCCAGAGTCTTGCCAGAGTTGTCCCTGAGTTGTGCCAGAGTTGTGCCAGAGTTCTGCCAGAGATGTGCCAGAGTTGTGCCAAAATTGTGCCAAAGCTGTGCTATAGTTGTGCCAGAGTTGTGCCAGAGTTGTACGAGAGTTGTGCCAGAGATGTGCCAGAGTTGTGCCAGAGATGTGCCATAGTTGTGCCAGAGTTGTGCCAGAGTTGTGCCAGGGTTGTGCCGAAATTGTGCCACAGTTGTGCCAAAGTTGTGCCAGCGTTGTGCCAGAGTTGTGCAAGAGTTGTGCCAAGGTTGTGCCAGAGTTGAACCAGAATTGTGCCAGAGTTGTACCAGAGTTGTGCCAGAGTTGTGCCAGAGTTGTGCTAGAGTTCTGCCAGAGATGTGCCAGAGTGGTGCCAGACTTGTGCCAGAGTTGTGCCGTAGTTGTGCCACAGTTGTGCCAGATTTGTGCCAGAGTTGTGCCAGAGTTGTGGCAGAGTTGTGGCAGAGTTGTGCCAGAGTTGTGCAAGATTTGTGCCGGAGTTGTGCCACAGTTGTGCCAAAGTTGTGCAAGAGTTGTGCCATAGTTGTGCCAGAGTTGTGCAAGAGTTGTGCCAGAGTTGTGCCAGAATTGTGCCACAGTTGTGCCAGAGTTCTGCCTGAGTTGTGCCAGAGCTGTCCCTGAGTTGTGCCAAAGATGTGCCAGAGTTGTGCAAGAGTTGTGCCAGAGTTGTGCCAGAGTTGTGCCAGAGTTAGGCAAGATTTGTGCCAGAGTAGTGCAAGAGTTGTGCCAAAGTTGTGCAAGAGTTTTGCCAGAGATGTGCCAGAATTGTGCCAGAGTTGTGCCAGAGTTGCGCCAGAGTTGTGCCAGAGTTGTGCCAGAGTTGTG